>NW_012193213.1:1083413-1209475 GCF_000504015.1 Erythranthe guttata
ATTAAGAAGGTCGAGGCTTAGGGTGTAAATCTTATCCCTCAATATTTTTTTAAATTTATTATATAAGTTATTTTAAACAAATTTATGAAGTATATTACATCTTAAACATATCTATATATTTATAAGTACAATAAATCATAAATATGTTTTCTTTTATTTATAATTATTAATTATTCTAATTTTCTTAACTAAGAAATTGTCATCATATTCCAACACAATAAAATAAAAATAAAAATACTTCAATTTTTTATTATATAACAATATAAATTGTATATGTTGAAAATAAATTAAAATAACTAGTAGTAACATATAAAACCGATATGTTAAATCCCACACCAATTTTACCAAATCATACACATAATTGAAAAAAATTCTCTCTCTAAAATCTCATCTTCTCCTTCCCCACCCTTCTTTTTCCCTATTTTTTTCACAAATCACACACTAAAAACGTCCATATCATTCCAAGTTCGAATTTGAGAAAAATCTTCATGTGTTCAAACTAAAATAAAGTTGGAATTTGAGAAAAAAAAAATCAAATTGATATGAATTTAAATAACTAAAAAGGCATAATGAAATTGAAAAATATTAAATAAACCTAAACTCACTTTTTATGATTATTCACGTGAAAGATTAACGAATTTTGAGTGATTTGGAAAAATTCATCATAGAAAAAAGTTAGAGAAAATATAAGTGGAGAGAGATTTTTTTTTTAATTCAAATGTGGGATTTAGTAAAATTTAGTGTGAGATTTAGCATGCCCCAATATAAAAAGGTTAGTTATGATGTATTCTTGTTAGGTAGATAAAATACAGACGATGTAGTGTATTTTTTTCATATTTTTTATGGGGTAATGGCAAATAGGCCCATGACAAGGGCACTTAATTAAAAGAGGGACATCCAACTTTTTTGTCTTTCAAATAAATCCACCCCATTCAAACTTATTTGCAAATAAGGAAAATCCATTTATATATACCAAAATTACCCCCAATTCATTGAAACCCAATTCAACTCCAATTTCATGATTTACACCCCAATTTAGCTCAATTTCATCAATTAACCAATTTTAACCCAAATTTCAATTTTTGACCCCAATTTTAACCCTAATTCTTATCAATTCCACCAATTATGCTCTAACTTCTTAAATATTACACATTGACCCCGGATTTAAACAAATATATCACATTAACCCCCAAAACTTTTTTTTTTCAGAAAATAAATTTTTTTTCTGAAATATTTTTTTTTTCCGGCCAGATTCCGGCGTTGACTGCCGGAGACCGCCGGTCACCGGCGTTGACTTTTTTTTTTTTTTCTTTTTTTTTTCCTGAAATTTTTTTCCGGCCGGTCAACGGCTGTTGACCGCCGGGTCTCCGGCGTTGACTTTTTTTTTTTTTTTTAATAATTTTGTTTTTTCTTAAAAAAAATATTTTAATTAATTTTACTGTCTTGGCTGCTAAATTACTGTCTCCGGCAGCTATTTAACTGTCGGAGACAGTAATTTAACTGTTAATTGACTGTTTTTTTTTTTCAAAAATATTTTAATTAATATTACTGTATTCGTTGCTAAATTACTGTCTCCAGCAGTTATTTAACTGTCGGAGACAGTAATTTAACTGTTAATTGACTTTTTTTATTCTTAAAAAAAATATTTTTAATTAATATTACTGTATTCGTTGCTAAATTACTGTCTCCAGCAGTTATTTAACTGTCGGAGACAATAATTTAACTGTTAATTGACTTTTTTATTCTTAAAAAAAATATTTTTAATTAATATTACTGTATTCGTTGCTAAATTACTGTGTCCAGCAGTTATTTAACTGTCGGAGACAGTAATTTAACTGTTAATTGACTTTTTTTTTTTTATTATTTTTTTCCTTACAAAAAAATTTATTTTAATTAATATTACTGTCTTGGATGTTAAATTACTGTCTCGAACAGTAATTTAACTGTCTTAGACAATAATCTTAATAATATTACTGTTCGGAAAAATAATATTCATAATATTACTGTCCCAAATAGTAATATTACTGTCACAAACAGTAATATTACTGTTTGAGACAGTAATTTAGTAGTCAAGACAGTAATATTAATTAAAACATTTTTTTTCTAAGAAAAAACAATTCAAAAAAAAAAAAAAAAAAAGTCAACGCCGGAGACCGGCGGTCAACGGTGGTTGACCGGCCGGAAAAAAAATTCAGGAAAAAATAAATTTCAAAAAAAAAAAAAAAAAAGTCAACGCCGGTCTCCGGCGGTCAACGCCGGAATCTGGCCGGGAAAAAAACATTTCAGAAAAAAAGTTATTCTCTGAAAAAAAAAAGTTTTGGGGGTTAATGTGATATATTTGTTTAAATCCGGGGTCAATGTGTAATATTAAGGAAGTTATAGCATAATGGGTGGAATTGTTAAGAATTATATTATTGAGGGTATTTTAGACTAAAGACATGGGGATGGGCTTAATTGAGAGATTGTTTTTTTTGTGGACTAAAATGCATTTAAGTCCCATGTGATGGGCCTTTTTGCCATTTGCCCATTTTTTATTGGGCTTATTTTACATAACTCCTAGTTACCAAATAAAGTAGGGATAAACCTAAGCTAAAACCATCCTTTGACATACCCTCATGGAGAGGCGAAAGTACTATACTACCCTTATATGCAATTTTCGGCCAAACTACGTTCAACATTTCTGGTCATGTATTTAGCATATTCGCTCATTTATTTATTATTATTTTGCTATATTTTCTTTTTCTTTTAATAAACATGTTTGTTAAATTTATATATATTTATTTATTTTTAATTTTTTTATTATTTTTAATTTTTTGAATTTTAAAAAAAAAAATTATTTTTCAAATCAATATGTTTACTGTACTGAACATAACTAAATGTAACTACATGTAACTCTAGTAAACTATAGTAATTCGTAGTTATGTTCTTTTACCCCATATTTGTAGTCGATCAATTATATACACACACGAAAATTTACAAAAGAAATTCATAAACTCCAACAACAAAAATTTACAAATTTCAATATTTTTATTATAAATCACCTCAGAACCAATAAAAAAAAATCGAAAATACACTAATGTAAGCATATATAACTACATGTTACTATATGTAACTAGTAATGTATAGTAATACAATTAAACCTCTATAAATGAATACAGTCGGGACAAGGGAAATTCTATTAATCTAGCGAATTATTAAATTATCGAGTTATCAATTTAACACGTTCCCAACAAGTCGGGACCGAGAGAAATTATTATTTAAGCCATGTTATTAATTTATCGAGTATTAGTTTATCGAGGCTCTACTGTATATAGTAATGTACAATAATGTATACAATCTGTTGAACATTGTAATTTGAAGCAGATGTAACTTCAACCAAATTTTTGACATCTTCAAGGAGATGATCAATGACTTTCATTAAGCTACAATTGCAAAAAAAAAAAAAAAAAAAAAAAAATTAGTGCAAATCAACAAAAAATAAAGAAACATCAAAACACTAAAAAATCAACAAACACTACGAGATTGAGAGATAGAGAGAGATGCTGTAGTTGGGAAATGCTATGAATTTTAAACCAAACAGCCAATGACTCCTCACCCCAATCGCCTCCTACCAAAACCCTAGCCGCCGCTAATAACCACCCAAAGTTCCGCGCTCACAAATGAAAGAAAATTATAAAAATATATCCGACAATATAAAAATGAACAAAATTACCATCAAAATACAGATTCGACGAGAGGAATCCAATGGTGGGTAGCCCGTAAAATTCCGACTGCCAGAACACAAAATACACTTATGGCAAGACCCACTGTAGTCGAAAATATGCGTCGACTGAAAAACAATTGCACAAACAGATCGAGTGCTCCAAACTGAATGACATCACCACTAAAATAAAGAGCTTGACAAGAGGAATCCAACAGTAGTCAAACCATCGAATTCTGACCACCGGAGAGAGAGTTATGACTTCGGGGAGCAACTTCGCCGGTTGGAGATCTATAGAGGCGGGATTTGAATTTGGGAGTTGAGAGAGGAAGAGAGAGACGACTGTGAGTGGCTAGGGTTTAAAAATGATTTTAAAAGGGCATTATAGGTATTTCAGGGTGGCCGAGGGAGGTATGTCAAATCATTATCGAAATGGAGGGGGTTTGCACAAGGATGTAATTAGCTTAGTGGTTAGTCCTATATAATTTCATTTCGAAATGAGGGGGGGGGGGGGGGGGGGGGGGTCTTCAATATAATCCCTTTTTTATTCGGTTATTAATTTTTTTTTCAATTATTTTAAGATTTTACATGATTAGAAGGAGGTAAGTGTTACCTTTGATACTTGAAGGGGTAAGTGTTACACACCCTATACTTCACGGGTGAGTGTATTTTACCCTTTGAAAAATTCATGTGAGAGAGGTTTTTCCCTTTTAATTTGAGAAAACCCCTTTACTTATTATCTTGGATAATTAATATAAGTAAACTATCAATTATTTAAAAAAAAAAGAGCAAATTAGCAAGACCCCCTCATTCGAAAAATTCATGTAAGTGAGGTTTCCTTGATGACTTAAAATTTCCTTAATCCTAATTTATCAATTCTAATCTTCTCTTGTGTTGTTCTTTCTTATTTCTTTCTTTTTTATTGATCCGAAGAAACTCTTTTATCATCTCTTCTTTTCTTCTATCTTTGTTTTTTCTCGATCTGAAAAATCTCTCGTCTCCTCTCTTCTCTTATTGTCTCTTCTTTCTCCATCTCTGCAATATTAGATCGAGGATTAGACTATGCAATAAGTCGATTAGCCGGTAGTGGTGATCGGATTTGGAGGTGACGACTGGTGGCGAGAAGTTGACAGTTTTCCTTGCGTGTTTTATTTTTCGAAGAAGATGGCGGTGATGGTGGTTGTATTCGTGAAGCTTCTTGCGGTGGTGACAGATTTATAGTGGTGTGTTTGAATATGGTGGTGGTTGGTTGGGGTGCGGGTGAATGGGTGATGGTGATGATGTGGTGTGGTGACAGTGTGGTGACGATGGATAGCAGATTTATGTGTTTTTTTGGGTAGATTGCATAGGGGACGGTGCGGACGGAGGAACTTGTGGAGGTTGGATCCACAATCAACTACGTTTTAGTAGCGATTAAGGTTAATCAACTTCATTTTAGTAGTCGATTAAGGTTAATCGACTTTGTTACAGTAGTCGATTATGGTTAATCAACTATGTTTTTTAATTCATTTTTGGATATTTGTTGATTGATTCCTTATTTTGCCATATGTAGTTAGACTTGGGGGCATAGCGGTTGTGTGTTTTTGTTCTGCCATTGTGAATCCATCATCCAATTTGTATAAATCAATATTTTTTGTATATTTGTTGTGTTGTAAAAAATAGTTGATGTCCATTATTTTTTTAGTTGTTTTTGTTACTTTCTTGCGGTTGGTTGTAATTCTTTGGATTCTTTTTTGTTGAATTGTGTTGGGTTTTACTGACCGCATTTCGGTTGTTTTTGTTACTTCTAGTAGTCAATTTCATTATTCAACAACGATTTTAGTAGTCAGTTCCTTAATTGACTATGCTTTAGTCGATTAATGCCTGACAGAGAAAATAAAGTTTTCAAAAAAAATAAATTTTTAAAGAATTAAAGAAAAAACAGAAAAAAAAGAGAAAACGAAAATTAATTGAAAAAAAAGGAAAAACAATAGTCGGGATGGGAGTAGTGGTAAAAAGATATTGGAATGGCAATTTTGAGATTAAAAAGAAAGAAGAAATGAGTATAAATTCATCTCAAATAGTGAAATATAGTTGGACCTCTCTTTATCAATAAAAGATATGGGGAGGTTTTCTCCGAGAGCCACTATAAAAAGAACAATCAATTAAAATTGACCTTGCAAATAACTTATATAACCTATAAGCTACAATAAACAAATTCAAAGAAGTTGAACATTTAACACAATACATTAGATACTCTGATTATTTATAACCCCTAAATACAAGTTTTTTGAAGATTATTTCTTGTGGACTTCATAGTAAATTAATAATTCACCAAGTTTTAAAATAATACATATTTGAAAATTTAATTTAGAATTAAATAATTATTTAATGTTAATTTGAGGAGTTAAGTGAAAGATTCACTTTGGAGCTATGTAGCACGGATACAGATAGGGTCAACTCGAAAAATTCCTTAGTTACTCATTTTAACTATCAAAAGAGAGGCCTTTGGCTCATGCTTTTCTATTTTCAATATTTTTCACATGGAGCATGATCACAGAAGCACGAAAGACTCCTTAGATACTTAGGAATTTTGTGAAAAGACAGATGAGCCATAGTGATAATATTTTTTTGATTAAACTGCAAAAAGTATCCCTGTGTAATCTCTAAATAGCAAGAACCCCCGTATGATAAATAAACTAGCAAAAACCCCACTGTGAAATTATTTAAATAACACACTCGGCCCATTACTCATTTGAGTTTTGACTTCACATAAAAAAGAACACAAATACCCCCCCCCCCCCCCCCCCGGATTTTGCAATTAATAAATTCTTATATTTTTTAAATATTTTAATTATTTTATTTTTGTTATATCTTAATTATAAAGGTATAATGGGGTCTTTAATTTATTTCTATTTTTATTATTACATAATTTTTGTATATATTTTAAATTATCCCTACATCAAAAGAAAACTTAAATTCCATTATTATGTATTTAAAAATATATATACTCAATTTGATTAACAATTTTTTAATAATTTTCAATTTAATTTATTTACTATTATATTTTAACAATATTTTAATTTCTAAACAATCAAATTAAAAAGAAAATATATATACATATAATATATATACATATAAATACATTTTATGGTCAATTTTGTCATTTCACCTCCAAAAACCAACTACCAATCGCGCAACCCGCGAGTGAGACACACTTAAGTCAACCAGGGAGTTTTTTGCCTTTGACTAAATGTCACAGGGGGGTGTTTGCTAGTTTATTTATTATAGAGGTTTTTTGCTATTTGGAGATACACAGGAGTACTTTTTGCAGTTTACTCATATTTTTTCTTTTAAAGAAGTTGTTGCACTAGGATCTTCACATGTACAAAAAAATATAGTCCAATATCCAAACATGAGAGAAGCCAATACCAATGCTGATCCAAAACAATCATGTTACAACTTTAGATGTTCTTATAGATGATGTAACATGCACTTGAACACTCTACATAATGCTCATGCCAAGAGATATTATGAGTTTAGAAATCTCTCATAATCAAGAGCTTTAGTAAATATATTTGGTAATTGATTTTATGTGGAGACATATTTCAAGGAGATAATGTTCTTTTCAACTAAATCATGGATAAAATGATGTTTAATATCAATATGCTTCGTCCATGAGTGTTGTATAATATTTTTAGAAATGTCAATGGCGCTAGAATTATCACAGGACATGGTCAAGGTATTACCAGATAGACCATAATCATCTAGCATTTGCTTCATCCAAATCAACAGACCACAACAACTATGAGCTGGTACATTTGTATTTGCTCCATTTTTAGAAATGTTAATGGCTCCATTTGTATTTGCTTCAAGTTAAGTTATTCTTTATATTTGCTCCATTTGTAATAAAGGTTTACTTTTTTGTTCAATTTTCATCATATTTTATTTGAGTTAATGTTTAAGTTTATGGAGCGTTATTGGTCAGTGGCTTCATTAATGGGTTTCTCTATTTTTGTTTGCACCTTTTGTATAATTGGTCAGTGATATAAAAAAAATATTTAATGACGAGTTAATCTTATATATGAAAGAAGTAATGTTTTGTGTGATAATATTTTTGTGAATGTTTGATTGATGATCGAAATTATGTTTCTTAAACTTACGATTTATATGGGAATGTAATCGGCTACGATATCGTATGGCTTGATAATTGAACTCCATTCGATCATATTTAGGAGAAATATGGTCTGTTTGACTGAGAAAAAAGGAAACTCTGCGAAGAATTAGCTATAAGAGAAAGAAATTGAGTCAAGATTAATATGCTAGATTTGTAACTGGAAGATGAAATTCATGCAAAAGAAAATAGAAACATTAGCTATTTCAACATATCTCCATATTAACTTATGAAGAATTCTAATGAAACTCTGAGATCTTCTAGATTTATTTGAATTTTTATTTCATCGGTCGTAGTATCTCATTTGTATAGATCTTTACTTCTTGAAATGACACACATTTTCTTAATCTTATTGAATAATTTCTAGATTGTCCACGTGGATATGTAAATTCTTTACGTTTAAAAAATAACATGTTTCTACTGTAGATGTTCTCATGGATCACATTTAATTTTCACGTTCACCACATACTGAGTTTTACTTATTGGCTGTATGTGTAAGGTGTTTATTACTTTGTCAATTGGATTGTTATTGGCCAGAATTATCTGAACTTTTATTTTTAAAGTTCAGCTTGATAAACACCGATTTTGGCACAATGATATTAGCATTAATATATTTATATGTCTCTTCAATATTCAGATATAATATGATTTTATGTACTTTGATCTTTGGAGAGTGTTATATTTATAATTGTATTTCAATATCCCGTGCAGCGCACGTGTCAAAATACTAGTAATATAGAATTAGGGTAAAATACACTTTATCCTTTTGTAGTTTGTATTATATAATATGTAACACTTACCCCTCGTACTATAAAAATACATTTACCCCCTCCATTTAATGGTCAACGTATTTGACCCTTAACGGTGTTAGTAGTAAAATAAAATTTAATATATTTTTATTAATATTTAATAAATGAAACTGTAATTTTATTTAAAAATAATACATGTACTATGAACAAATAATATAAATAATATTTAAGATAGTATTTTTTTTTTCAAATTCTGGATTGAAAATTATTTACTTGTTAAATATTTAAATTGAAAAAAGAATATCTATATAGTATATTTTTCATATATCGGATGAAATTATTTAATTCATCAAACCTATACATTAAAATTTAAATATTTATTTGAACGCTAAATTTCATACGGTTAATCCTAAATGAAAATGTCAAGTTAAATGAAATTTGATGTTACAAATAAATACAATAGAACATTAACATATAAAATATTTATGCATAATTACAAGTTTTAATATAAATATCTAATGAGTAAATATTTAATCCAATATTAGAAAAAAATTATACACGCTAATATATATATATATATATATATATATATATATATATATATATATATATATATATATATATATATATATATATATATATATATATATATATATATATTAAAATAAGGTGTCATTTTATTGAAATTATTAAAATGATATATCGCATTTGATGATAAAATTATAAAAAATAATTTTAGCAACACCATTAGTAATAAAATAGGTTAACCGTTAAGTTCAGGGGATAATTGTATTTTTCATAGTACGATAGGTAAGTGTCACATAGGGCATAATACAATGGGTATAGTGTATTGTACCTTTGAAATTATTATATATTTATATAATTTATTCTAGATTAATTATAATTAATTGTATTAATAATATAAATAATTTGAAAATGGGTTCCAATTCCGATCTCGATTAGTATTATATTTTTATTTCAAATTATAAATTAATCCATGTATTCAACTTAATGTTAATAAAATAATTAATTTTAAATGAAAAAAATAATTTTGCATAAATCCCCCTTGTGTTGTAAAAAAACATGCACCAAAGTCCTCTATGTTACAAAATACTTGCATAAATTCTCTTAATAGTTAACTGTGTTAACTTTTTTTAACAAAAATAGGAATTTCATGCAAAATAAAATAAAATACATAGGGGTTTTATGCAATAAAACAAACACGTGAGGATTTAGTGTAGGTTTTGCATAAGACATGAGGTCTTACGCTATTTACCCTTTATATTTTGATGTTGTTGGGTGGCACAAAGAGCATAAATGCATTGGGATCGATAAATTTGAAAAAATGGGCAACTTGGTATAGTTCCCTGTATATTATAATTTATGTCTATACATCCAAGTTATAATCTTCATATTTTAATAAATTAATAATGTTTATTGTGGCTAAAATACTCCTAATCAAATCAAATCAACCCCCAATCATCTCTATAAAAACAAATTCTCAAACACCTATCTTCCAAATATTAACTAAAAAATTAAATTAATTCTTATAAAAATATACTATTTAATTTACAAACTTATATTCTACAAACGCCACCGACGCCTATGACTCCATGAATTGCGGCGCCTATAACTTCGAGAACTGCAAATAGCAAACTGAAAATCAGAATTTGTATTATTGAATTGTAAACAACAAAATACATATGATTTCGCCAAATTCAAACAACAAACTGAAAAAGAAATTCTATAATTTGCATTATTAAATTGCAAACAAAAAATTATATATGACTTCGCCAAATGCAAACAGCAAATTGAAAAGAAAAACTCACTAGAAATTGCATTATTGAATGGCAAACAATAAACTACCAACGACTTCACCAAATTCAAACAGCAAATTGAAAAAAAAAACAATCAACATCAATTAAAAGTCAACAAAAAAATTGTTTATGGAACACGTTGCAAACAACAAAACATTAAACAAAGTGTTCGTAAAATATAACTTAAAACATACCTTGCAAAGTGTAAATAAGAGGAATTGAATCTCAACACCAAATGCAATTCTTCAAACAACAAACGAAGTCAAACTAACCTGCAAACGGAAATTGTTGATAACAAACAATGTGAAGTATCTACATAAGCAAGACACAATGCGAATTTTGGCTGGAATTGTTTTTTTGAAGTGGGAGGGAATGGTTGTTGTCCTCTTTAATTATTTCATCAAGAAATCATCTCATAATCTAAAAAGTTTTTTTTCCCTCCTCTCTATAATATTTCTTCATAAAAAAAAAAAGAAAAAGAAGAAGAAAAAAATCATAGAAGAACGATAGAGAGAGAGACGCGTGAGATACAGAGAGAGAGATAGGTATGAGATTATATATAGGATGAGTGAAACGTGAGATTGGAGAGAGAGAGAATGCGTACTATATGAGATTCGTTTTCTTATTAATTGAGTGTGTTTATGTTTATATACTAATTATTTTATTTTATTTATACTATTTTTTAGGGTCAAAGGACATATGTCTATATTCATCTAACAACTGAGATTTCCATCAATATAAGTCCAAAAATGAGGGGTGTCTAAGCAAATTTCCCCTTGAAAAAAAGAACAAATTTAATCGTGATAATATAATATAAAAATGGGACCAAATTTTGATAATCAAACACAGAAAGCCCTACAGAGATACCATCCATCTTTTTATTAATTTATATATCTTGTACCACACCACAAATGACCTTGCTAAATAATAATAATAATTAATATTATGTCAAATCCTCCTTTTAATGGTACAGTGGATCTAGCTAGAACTTGTGTAAGATAAGATTATGGGCATGATAAATCTAACAATGAAAGACTAGTTAAACAAAAAAGCTGCTCCTCAAATGGGGATGTTTTCCTTTATAAGACAAAGACCCCATTTTCTTTGTGAAGGATAATGACTATCTTTATTCCATTGATCAACACTGCTTTTTCTTTAATAAATATTATTATAGATTGCAGGTACCCTATTAGTATAACTTGGACTATATGATGTGATCAACTGCCTAGTATTTCATCCAATAAAATAGATTGCAACAAACAAACATTTCCTAACAAATGTAGGGGGAAAGAGAAAAGGGATGAGTTGTACCTTTTTTTTTTTTTTTTTTTTCCTGGAAAAGTTCCATCCAAAGAATTGAATTGGAATGGGTCTAATAGAAGTACACATCATATATTTTATTTATTTTTCTTTATGGGATGGTCCATTCCGCCGACATCTTGTTCACCTCAATAGAATACGCCAAAACATGGTTAAAACAACAATCTATGAGAAATGAGAATGGAGTCAATGTTTCCGAATGGTGATATCCTAGCTAATACATGAATGAGTGTTGATTGGATGAGTTATTGGAGAACTTTCACCTTGAATTCTTTTATGTAGTTCCCATTCATTAATTAAATAGAAAGTTCGTAGTTATAGTTGTATACTATTAATCCTTATAATGCATTACACAACTACAACTCCAGTTGATGATTATTGTTGTAATGTAACTTGCTTTTCTATCTCAAATGGGGTATTGTTATTAGTATGTGATTTGAGCCAAACGGGAGCTTGTACTTTATTATTAAACAATTCGTCTCATAGGAGCCGAAGAACCCAAGATTGATTGAGACTACTTGTTTTTTATTTATCAAGCATTTCTTCTTTTGTGTTTGCCATACACTTACATGCTCCTTATTTTTGCCCGACTTTACATTTACTCACCTTGATATATAAGCACATTTATCTAGCATTTATTCTTTTCTCTTTGTTATATACTTATATCCAAAATCGAACAATCATCGAAGGGAATCGGACCTAAGGGCATCGTGTGGACAACATCAACACCTTCGGTCAAAACATCGGTGACGACGCGTGCGTGCGACCATGGCGGTGGCGTCCGGATTCTTCTCAAATCGGATTTCACCTCATATACGTAGATTCTCTCCGGAACTACAAAACTAGATATGATCCGGTCAAATCCAAACCCAAAATAAATTCCTGCGATGGCGGTGTGCGGCGGGTGGTAGTCGGTTGCGCCGTCGGCTGTTGAGTGTAGAAATTACAAATTCAAAACTTAACAACTTGCAAAGCAATAAATTCAATAAATTCATCTCATCACATAGATTAATGGTCACTTTTACGTTTTCAGAACTTGCAATATTGTCATAACCATTCTCGAAAATTTACAAGCTCCATACTCAAAGACATTTATTTGCTTACATTGCCAAGAACCAAAAATTATGTTACTGGTTCAAGCATTCAATATTTGTAATCTAAAAATGGAGATAATTTATACCTGCATAATAATGTTTAACTCCAATATTGGACCACCGAATTCCTCTACTCTGCTAACATTGATCGAATTATTGAGCTATTGGAATTGTTGAGACTTTTTGGCTTTCAATTGTTGGGCTCTTTGGTGCAATGTAGGAGATATGAGTATAGATGGCTACTCTTCTCCTTTTGATCTACCCATTCTCGACTAAAGAGTTATACTGAAGAGATTTTTCTACCTTTTTTCTTGAATCGAGGTGTTTTCGCCAAAATTTGATGATTAACCTTTTTGAACAATTTATTCACCACTAAGGACTTGTTACTCTATTTGATTTTCGAGAGTTCAAAGGTCTCCACCTTTGCTCTTGAGGTATAGTTCGAGTTTTATTTTGAATTATTTTGATCTACCCATTCTCGACTAAAGAGTATAGATGGCTACTCTTCTCCTTTTGATCTATCCATTCTCGACTAAAGAGTTATACTGAAGAGATTTTTCTACATTTTTTCTTGAATCGAGGTGTTTTCGCCAAAATTTGATGATTAGCCTTTTTGAACAATTTATTCACCAATAAGGACTTGTTATTACTCTATTTGATTATCGAGAGTTCAAAGGTCTCCACCTTTGCTCTTGAGGTATAGTTCGAGTTTTATTTTGAATTATTTTGCTCATGTCCTCGTGTTCCCTTCTTCTTCTTCTACTTCTTCTTCTTCTTCTACTTCTTCTTCTTCTTCTTCTACTTCTTCTTCTTCTTCTTCTTCTTCTTCTTCTTCTTCTTCTTCTTCTTCTTCTTCTTCTTCTTCTTCTTCTTCTTCTTCTTCTTCTTCTTGTGACCCTCAATGGTTCAGGTGTAAGCTAGCCGTGGGCTCACAACTCTTTGTGATTCGAACAACACATTATTCTTATACGAAGTCCTCCCATGAGTCCCGATTAGGGTAAAACTCATTTTACTCAATCGCCGATCAAATCGGTGCCCAACGAATCAAGATTGGCGTCTAGCAACTACGTATCATGATTCCCTAGATACAAATGAAGTGCCTGCAAGAACCTTGTGATATAGTTAACGTACAGTACGATCCTTTCACGATACAGTCGGTCCTCTAGTGAAGTCACGGTGATGTCTGGGTCTTAAGGACTAATGGTGCACAACTATATCATATAAACCTATTACTCGATGATTGGGAACCACTTATAGATTTCTAGGCGAGGGAGTTCAGTGAACTCATCTAATATGAGCACCCACTCAAGTATGCCGATGTCACAACACCGATGACTCATGAGATGCAATACACATACACTAAGTGCTAGTCTCAAAAGGGAAAGGCCGGTATCCTCATTAGTGGCGTAACCCATCGACTAGGAACAAGGTTTAACAGTTACATTGCATTGTTGAGTTATCTCACGATTCTACTAGATCAACTCACAGTAATAGAGTAACTCGTTAGGACTATATTTATGCTGCTTGCATGGGATAAGAGATATAGAATGCCAAAAGGTATTTTACCATTAATTTGAAATAGATTATTTACGAGTAGCGTGAGAAAACACAACACTTAGTTGGCTTATTGGTCACATACTCTAACACGGACGGCCGTCCGGATTTAAGAGCTTATTCTCGCACGACCGTCCGGGTTTACGAGGTGGCACAGTGAAGGAAGTTTAATTACACAAGGAAACCCGCCCTATTATATTTTGCACCCTATTTAAAGGCCAAGGAGCACACAATTATCTTTCATCTTTTATCTTTATATTCTCTACACGCAATCTAGGAGCAAGAGAACGGAGCAACGAAGACGAAGACTTGACGAATCTTCATCATAGTTCTCCCTTTTTACTTTTATTTCTCGATTTTTATGAACTTTCGTATTTTTATTATTATGCTTTTCGTAGAGAACATGAGTAGCTAAGTTTTTATTCTAGGATTTTGTTGGAACCCTATGTGCTAATTGGAACCTCGTTTTCTACTTTTATGCAAGTTTCATTCTTCGATTATTTCTTCTATTTTGATCTTATTTAGCGCATGAACGTAGCTAATTTATGTTGCTATTGGTTATTGTTAGAATTGATTGACAGATCGTTTTAATAATTAGAACAGGGATAGAAGAGCCTTCGAGTAGTTTTCACCGGATGAGTGTGTTAATTGCATGTATTATCGTAGACATATAGATAATACCTTAGGTAGCCGTTTGCGAGAATTGTTATTTAATGCTTTATTCATACTAGGTTTGCATAGACATATAGTAAATCGTTTATGAATATTAGACTTGTAATACACGCGACAGCTGGTTATGAGTAATTTCGTATCTTGGGTTAATAATCGGGAATTGTAACTTGCATGATAGAAGATTAACTAGGTGAAGAATTATCGCATAGGGGGAAGATAAAATCCTAGATCCGTTTTATATTGATATTTTCTCGTGATTATTTGCTTTCTTAATTAGTTTAATTGTTTGATTGATTAATTTGACAAACTTGCGTAGGCTGGATAAAAATTGTAATTGTTAAAATTTGGTACTTAGGATTAAATAATTTGCATATTCCCTGTGGGATCGACATCCGACTCTCACGAGTCCACTTTACTACTTGTTTGCGATACGTGCACTTGCGTGTTGGTATTTAGCACCCAACAAGTTTTTGGCGCCGTTGCCGGGGACTACGGCTAAATTATTTATTTATCGTAATATTAAATTTGAGCAATTTTTCTTACTTCAGCCGTTTTATTTTATTTTACTTAATTATTTTTTTTATTTTGTTTTAGGTACTTTTTATGCGAAGAGGACACGGCACGAACTTGTTACCTCTTGATCCCGAAATTGAGCGAACGTTTAGGCAAGCCAGGAGAAATCAACGGTTAGCCCAAAATGCTCCGGCAGCGATGGAAGAAGAGATTAATCGTGGGAGAGATAACCAAGGGCGCCTACCGAATGTGGCAGGGGAAGTCGTTATCGAGCAAGAGCAACGCCAGCTAATTAATCCACTACCTCGTCAACGAGCACTGCATGAGTACATTGTTCCAACACTTAATGGGTTTCAATCAAGCATCCAGCAGCCCCCCATTGAATCCAACAATTTTGAAATTCGAGCGGGACTCCTCACTATGCTCCAAAACAATGGGTTATTCAGCGGATTGGCTCATGAAGATCCACATCTTCACTTGGTCAACTTTCTCGAAACATGTGACTCGCACAAGATGAACGGAGTATCACCCGAAGCATTGCAACTCCGCCTGTTCAAGCATTCTTTACAAGGAGCAGCCCGGGAATGGTTACAAACTCGCGCACCGCACTCCATCTCGTCTTGGGCCCATCCAGCACAAATTTTCATGAACACATACAACTTCCCAACAAAAACTGAGAGAATCCGGAGAGAAATTCAAAACTTCATACAAGAAGCCGGTGAAGCATTATTCGAGACGCGGGAGTGGTTCAAACATTTAGTATGGAGGTGCCCGAATCACGGACTGCAAGAGTGGCGACAACTGCAAATATTTTACGATGGATTGCAAGACAACTCGAGAACCGTGCTCGACTCTGCAGCGGGAGGTATGTTCATGAGTTTGACCTACGACGAAGCATACGAACTTTTAGAGCGAATCGCTCGAAACAACTACATGCGGGCATCGGACCGGTCGAATAGCGGAACAGTCAAGACGGGAGGAATTTTGGAGTTAGACGGGGTTACTACAATCACGTCCCAATTGGAGAAGCTATCGAAGCAAGTAGCGGCTTTGCAGACTCAGCAAGTCCATGCAGTCCAAGCTCCCGATCAAGGCGTAGACGAAACGGAGTCGCTGAATTATGTGCATGACGCCAACCGACAACAGAGGAACCCGTCCTCCAACACGTATAATTCGGGATGGAAGGATCACCCTAATTTTGGGTGGGGAGAAAATCAGCAAGGACAAAGGCAAGCACCCCCTCAAGGCCAACCGCCTAATTATTCACGACCAGCGCCCGGATTCCAAAATCCACCTCAAGAACCACCTCAAGGTGGAGACCTCGCAAATATCTTGGCCCAATTTATGACGACCACCCAAGCATCCATTCGAAATTTGGAAACACAGATGGGCCAATTTGCGACCCAATTGAACGCGAGGCCAGCCGGTACACTACCGTCAAATAAGGAAGACCCTCGAAAGGGCACCAACGAGCAATGCAAAACCGTCAGTTTGAGGAATGGAAGACAACTAGAAGAAGTGGCGAAGAAGGCAACAAGCAAGGTTGGGGAGGAGCAACAAGAAAAAGAAGCGGAGACTCTGACAGATCCACTAGGTGAGAAAAGGGTCGTTGCGCCTAAGCCGACCCCTCAGGTACCTTATCCTCAACGCCAGATAAAGGCGAAAAATGAGTCGTATTACAAAATTTTTCTTGAGCAATTGAATGAATTACATATCAATATTCCTTTTACTCGAGCACTTGAACTAATGCCTCATTGGGTGAAATTTTTGAAAGACATGGTATCAAAGAAACGGAAATTCCGTGAACACGAGATGATAGCCTTAACCGAGCAATGCTGTGCCATTCTTACTCGCCCAATTCCACCAAAACTTGGAGACCCGGGTAAGTTTACGATTCCAGTCGCTATCGGAGGTAAGTTCTTTGCAAAATTTCTCATAGATTTAGGTGCGAGCATTAATCTCATGCATTTCTCCGTTTTTCAAAGTTTGGGATTGGGAGACATAAAATTGGTATCTGTGACTTTGCAGTTAGCCGATAGATCACTCATATACCCAAAAGGAATAGTAGAAGATGTGTTAGTTAAAGTAGATAAATTCATCTTTCCTGCAGATTTTGTAGTTCTTGATATGGAAGAAGATAAAGAAATTCCCTTGATTTTGGGAAGACCTTTTTTGAGAACGGATAGAACTATAATTGATGTGTATAATGGAATTTTATCTATGTCTTTGGGGGATGAAACGATTAAATTTGATGTTTTCCGTACAATGAAACACCCTCAAGAGGGTGATGAATGTTTTACTTTTGATGTGTTAGATCAATTGAATTTTGATTTTGTTGAACCTTTAATTGCGGATCCGTTGGAAGCATCTTTGAGTGTAGGAACATTAGTTGAGGAAGAAGCAGTGACGGAACAATTATGTTGGTTGGACTCGGCAAAGCCGCTGTCAAGACCACGCTTTGAAAGTTTGGAAACGGAGCTCCCGTTATCTGTCACTTTTAAGCCTTCAGTGATCGAACCTCCAAAACTTGAGCTTAAAGTTTTACCATCTCATTTAAAATATATGTATCTTGGGGCTCATGAGACCTTACCTGTTATTATTTCTTCATCTTTGACAGGTCTACAGGAAAAAAAACTTTTGGAGGTCTTGCGAGAGCACAAGTTAGCACTTGGATGGACAATTGCCGACATCAAAGGCATAAGTCCAACTTTTTGCATGCACAAGATCATATTAGAGGAGAGCCATAAATCTTCAGTGGAGCAACAGAGGCGATTGAACCCCATCATGAAGGAAGTTGTGAAGAAAGAAATCATCAAGTGGCTAGACGCAGGTATTATATTTCCTATTTCCGATAGTGCGTGGGTTAGTCCGGTACAATGTGTGCCCAAGAAGGGGGGTATGACTGTTATAAAAAACGAAAAAAATGAATTAATCCCTTCTAGGACAGTTACGGGTTGGCGAATTTGCATGGATTATAGAAAATTGAATAAAGCCACTCGAAAAGACCACTTCCCTTTGCCCTTTATTGATCAAATGCTTGATAGGCTAGCTTGTCAAGAATTCTATTGCTTTTTAGATGGGTATTCCGGTTATAACCAAATCTCCATAGCTCCCGAGGATCAAGACAAAACCACCTTTACCTGTCCTTTTGTACTTTTGCCTTTAGACGTATGCCTTTTGGTTTATGCAATGCTCCTGCTACTTTTCAACGGTGTATGATGGCAATTTTTACGGACATGGTTGAATGTGGTCTTGAAATTTTTATGGATGATTTTTCTGTCTTCGGTGATACGTATGACACTTGTCTCCAAATACTGGCTAAGGTTCTTCGCAGGTGTGAAGAGACAAATTTGATGCTCAACTGGGAAAAATGCCACTTTATGGTGCAAGACGGGATCGTGCTAGGACACAAAGTGTCAAAGAAGGGGTTAGAAGTCGATCGAGCAAAAATCGAGACAATCGAGAAATTACCGCCACCAATTTCCGTAAAGGGGATTCGAAGTTTCTTGGGACATGCGGGATTCTATAGGCGGTTCATCAAGGATTTCTCCAAGGTAGCCAAACCATTGTGCAATTTGTTGGAGAAGGACGTCAAATTCGATTTTAATGACGAATGCCTCAAAGCCTTCGACGACTTGAAAACAAGGTTAGTAACTGCTCCTATTATTGTTGTGCCCGATTGGAATGAACCTTTTGAGCTTATGTGTGATGCCATCGATTTTGCGGTAGGTGCCGTGTTGGGTCAAAGAAAGAATAAAATTTTTCATTCAATTTACTATGCTAGTAAAACTCTAAACGAGGCACAATTAAATTATGCCACCACTGAAAAAGAGTTGCCAGCAGTTGTTTTTGCATTCGAAAAATTTAGATCGTATCTTATATGCACCAAAGTCATTGTCTTCACGGATCACTCGGCTCTAAAATATTTGATAGAAAAGAAAGAGGCAAAACCTAGACTTATTAGGTGGGTGTTATTGTTGCAAGAGTTCGATTTGGAAATTCGTGACCGTAAGGGTAGCGAGAACCAAATAGCCGATCATTTATCTAGGCTAGAAACAGAATTCAAAGATCCAATTTGCATTAATGAAAATTTTACGGATGAACAATTGCTTGTTATTAATAATCAAGAAGTACCATGGTATGCGGATTTTGTGAATTATTTAGTTAGCCATGTACTTCCACCCGAGCTCACTTTTCATCAACGAAAAAAGTTTTTACACGATGTAAATTTCTACTTTTGGGAAGAACTCTTTTTGTTTAGACAATGCAGCAATTTAGTCATTCGAAGATGTGTACCGGAAAGCGAGCAAGGAGATATACTTTTTCACTGCCATGGCTCGGATTATGCGGGACATTATGGAGGTGAGCGCACAGCGAGAAAGGTGCTTCAATCAGGTTTCTTTTGGCCAACTTTGTTTAAAGATTGCTATAATTTTGTTTCAAGTTGTGATAGATGCCAGCGAGTTGGTAATATTTCAAGGAGGCACGAACTCCCATTAAATACAATGATCGAAGTAGAGCCCTTTGATGTATGGGGGATAGATTTTATGGGGCCTTTTGTCCCATCATTCAATAACCTATACATCTTAATGGCCGTCGATTATGTATCAAAATGGGTTGAGGCGGCCGCCTTTCCTACTAATGATTCTGCAGTGGTTTGTGCTTTCTTAAAAAGACAGATTTTCACTCGTTTTGGAACGCCACGAGCAATTATTAGTGATGGAGGCACTCACTTTTGCAATAAACAATTCGAAGCACTCTTGGCCAAGTATGGAGTAAAGCACAAGGTCGCATTGGCCTACCACCCTCAGACGAACGGGCAAGCCGAGGTCACGAATCGTGAAATCAAAAACATCCTCGAAAAGGTTGTGAGTCCTACCCAGAAAGATTGGTCGAGAAAATTAGATGATGCACTTTGGGCATATCGTATAGCTTACAAAACTCCACTTGGGATGACACCGTTTCGTTTGATTTATGGCAAGGCGTGTCATCTACCGGTTGAATTGGAGCATAATGCGTTTTGGGCAATTAAAAAGCTGAATTTCGATATTGAAGCGTGCAAGGAGAAACGAATGCTGCAACTCAACGAGCTCGATGAATTGAGATTGAATGCGTATGATAGCAATCGTGTATACAAGGAGAAAACCAAGCGTTGGCACGATAACAAGATATTGCATCGAGAATTTCAAAAGGGGCAATTGGTTCTCCTCTACAACTCCCGTCTTAAGTTGTTTCCGGGAAAACTCAAGTCAAGATGGTCCGGACCGTTTACTATACTCGACGTATTTCCTCACGGTGCAGTCGAATTATTGGATCCCGAAACCGAAAAATCGTTCAAAGTCAATGGGCAACGCCTCAAGCATTATCGTGGAGGGGAATTCAATCGCCAAGTGACTTCGGTCACGTTAGCTTGAACAAAGAAGCAGACAAAGTCCGGCTGAAGACGTAAACTTAGCGCTTCTCGGGAAGCAACCCGAGATTTCGTTTTTCTTATTTTATGTCATTTTAAATTTTTAGATTTATTTTTATTTTATTTTTCTAAAAAGAAAAAAAAATTCAGGGGCACTAATAAGAATTTTGTATTTTTTCAGGGACCTAATTGCAATTATTCACACGGCCGTGCAAGAAAAAGGCAGGAATCTCACACGACCGTGTGAGATTTCGGTGAGGCTACTGTATAAAATCGGGAAACGGCGCGGCCGTGCGGATTTTTCACCTAAATCTCGCACGGCCGTCCGAGATTTGAAGGGGCTACTGCCCAATTCGGCAAAAGGGCGCGACCGTGCGGATTGTTTCCCTCAATTTCGCACGGCCGTGCGAATAAAAAAATCGGGCATATTAAATAGGGGTTTTCCAAACCACAATTCTCACAATTCTAATTCCTGTTTCTCTCCTAATTCGAACCCTAACCCCCTCTTTTCAAAATTTTTGATTTTCTTTGAACAAATTCGCCTAAGTTCCACCAACTACACACACATAACACTCAAACATTGTTGCTTGTTGGTGATTTGTGCAGAGAGGCTTCAAGAAAGGTGCAAATTTCTCCACAAACCCATTCCCCCAAGAACGCCCACAAGGTGTTCGACGAATTTCCCAAGTCAAGTTTGGGGGAAATTTTGCACACCAATTCACTTCAAATCCCTTCCACAAGCATTCTCGCATCATGGGGAAATGAGGACGTGATGGGGAGGGCACCTTACAAGGCGAAGGCACTTGAAAAGGCAAGGGGAAGGGCAAGAAAGCCGATCAAATTCCAACACCCGACGACGATGCTTTTTGTGTCGAAGGCGCCAAAACTCGTTTTGAGAAGCAAAAAGTGAAGAAACTAGTGACGGAGCGTGCATATGAGATCACCCTTCCACAATTTTCCCCGTTACAACAAGAATTCATACGACGAGGGTGGCAAGCATTATTGGAACCGGAGGGGTCGATCAACTTATCGTGGGTCCGCGAGTTCTACGCCAACACCCGTATCCTCCTAACAACGGATTGGAAGTCGAGCACGGTTCGAGGAAAGCGGGTCGATTGGTGTGCCCAGGCCATCAACTCATTTTATCACCTCCGACATGAGCCATTCAATTGGGAGCAAATGCAACTTGCGGTCACAAGAGTGATACTAGGCGAGGTGTTGTGCGATGGCCCACCAATTTGGTCCGACCTTTCAACCGAAGAGGAATACGAGTTGGAGTGGAAATGCATCCACCAAATAGGCAAGGCGTGCCTTACGTTCATTTGTGCCAACCTCATCCCCACCCGCTCGTGGACTCACGTGGATCCCGAACGGTGTGCTCTTGCATATTACATTCTCAAGGGCACACCGATCAATATTGGCGAAATCATCTCCGACCGATTTTGGACCTCCATGGTCAACAACTCCAAAGGGTTTTATTTCCCCTGCCTATTTACCGGTCTATGCAAGAAGGCGAAGGTCCCAATCAAAATGACGGATATTCTCACACCGATTCGGAAGCCGATGAGTAACCTTGCGGCCCAACAATACAAGGCGCCCATCCAAGATGGCAAGCAACCCGTCGATAACCAACCAATAGCTCCACCCGAGGGTCCAAGCACAAGTTCGGACCGCCGTTTCAAAGAAGAATGGAACGAGAATTGGTAATCACTAGAAATCGGCTTGCCACGGTAGAGCACAAGGTGAGCACAATCGAATCCCTTCAACGGTGGTCGGGAAAGATGCTCCAAGCCATTGTACGCCATTTGGCATGCGGCACTCCCGAGTGTGCCGAACCGGCTCCATTGCCCGCACCGATTCTTGAGCCGGTACCCGAGCTTTCGGATGATGAAGAGGATGGTGATGCTCATGCGCGAGGTGGAGTTGGTGAGCAACCCAGCGATGGTCCCGACGCTTAAACAGGTGTTTTCTATCCTTAAACTCCGGGCGAATCACATTGAGGGCAATGTGAATTTTAAGTTTGGGGGTGGTTAACTATTGTTTTCTTTTATGTGCGCCTTATTTATGTTTTTCTTGTTTGTTAATTTGCATGCTTTAGTTTTTTTTTTGTTTTAGTTGCCGTTTTATTATTTTCGTTTTATTAATTGCTTTGGAAAAAAAAAAAAAAACTTCGATGCATCGATGAATTATGATGATGGGAGATGGTCAATGTTTGATGATGAGATTACTTGTTTTATGTTGATAAGGAGTAGATATTTGTTTAGCTTTCGATTCAACGGAACGTAGAAGTGAATTATTGCTAGGAATCACGCCTTATGCATTGCTTTGGTTGAATGTTTTATATTTTAAATTTGGAATTTATTTGTGCTAAATCATGCTTTGTTCGGTTTTAAATCTCACCTTAGGACATTTATGATACAAAGTGTTGGGTAGTAAGTGATTTGGGATATGATTTGGGCCTTCTTTGAACCGTTTGAGCCTTTGAAGCCTACCCTTTTTGTCGAATTATCCTTAGAACCTTGATTTGAGCCTCGGAGAAAAGGTGTTCTTTCTTTTAGCCAATATGTAGAAGGTAAAAAAGTGGAGATTTTTGAATAATTTTCCCTTGGAGGTCGGTCGAAAAATTCTTATAAGATCTTTCTAATTCTTCGATTAAAAAAAAAAAAGGATATAGATATATATGTGCATCTTTCTAAGTGTTGACGTGTGAATTTTGGAGAATCAAGTTTATTAAAGTCCCTAGAGGTGAATTCATTGTTTCAAACGCCTATCTTTCAATTTTTGGCGTAATCACCTCAATTCAAGAAAAAATAGCCACACATACCCATATTACCTACCTCGGACCAAAGAGCCTAACAATTGAAAGCCACAAAGTCCCACTGATCCCAATAGCTTACTGCTCAATATTAGTTGAGTAAAATAATTTGGTGAGTATTTGGAGTCAAATATATGCATGTAAGTATAAATTATTTCTATCTTTAACTTGCAAATATTGGATACTTGAAGCAATTGTATGATTTGTGGTTTTTGGTGATAGTAAGTGACTAAGTGCCGTTGAATGTTAAGCTTGCGAATACCTAGGAATTATCATCATAATTGCAAGTTCTGAAAATGCGAAGTTGACCAATCGATCTATGAAATGAGATGTATAGTCGTGTTTTGTGCTCATAAATTGATTTTACTTGAGGACAAGCAAAAGTTCAAGTTTGGGGGTGTGTTAAGAGTATATTTATACACTTAATTATACCTTTTAATTGGAGCTTTTGATATGTTTTTACGATTTTTGGTGCTTAAAATGGTTATTATTTGTATTTTAGGTGCAAATTGAAGAATTGGCAACTTTTGGGGTAAAAACTGCAAATTCGGAGAAAAAGTGGGCCAAAAGTGAAAATATCAAAACTCTGAAGAATTAAAGACCGGACGCCCGTCCGGATTTAAGAGCTTATTCTCGCACGGCCGTCCGGGTTTACGAGGTGGCGCAGTGAAGGAAGTTTAATTACACAAGGAAACCCGCCCTATTATATTTTGCACCATATTTAAGGCCAAGGAGCACACAATTATCTTTCATCTTTTATCTTTATATTTTCTACACGCAATCTAGGAGCAAGAGAACGGAGCAACGAAGACGAAGACTTGACGAATCTTCATCATAGTTCTCCCTTTTTACTTTTATTTCTCGATTTTTATGAACTTTCATATTTTTATTATTATGATTTTCGTAGAGAACATGAGTAGCTAAGTTTTTATTCTAGGATTTTGTTGGAACCCTATGTGGTAATTCGAACCTCTTTTTCTACTTTTATGCAAGTTTAATTCTTCGATTATTTCTTCTATTTTGATCTTATTTAGCGCATGAACGTAGCTAATTTAAGTTGATATTGGTTATTGTTAGAATTGATTGATAGATCGTTTTAATAATTAGAACAGGGATAGAAGAGCCTTCGAGTAGTTTTCACCGGATGAGTGTGTTAATTGCATGTATTATCGTAGACATATAGATAATACCTTAGGTAGCCGTTTGCGAGACTTGTTATTTAATGCTTTATTCATACTAGGTTTGCATAGACATATAGTAAATCTTTTATGAATATTAGACTTGTAATACACGCGACAGCTGGTTATGAGTAATTTCGTGTCTTGGGTTAATAATCGGGAATCGTAACTTGCATGATAGAAGATTAACTGGGTGAAGAATTATCGCATAGGGGGAAGATAAAATCCTAGATCCGTTTTATATTGATATTTTCTCGTGATTATTTGCTTTCTTAATTAGTTTAATTGTTTAATTGATTAATTTGACAAACTTGCGTAGGCTGGATAAAAATCGTAATTGTTAAAATTTGGTACTTAGGATTAAATAATTTGCGTATTCCCTGTGGGATCGACATCCGACTCTCACGAGTCCACTTTACTACTTGTTTGCGATACATGCACTTGCGTGTTGGTATTTAGCACCCAACACTTATAAAATCATATGAACTCTTGCACCTCTCTCTTTCCTTACTCATCTCTCTCTTGCACTCACCACCGAGGTTCGAGAACCACCATTGCCATCAACCATTGTTGGATAGTTTGATAATATAAACATGTTTTATGAAGTGGTGCAACTATTCAAATAGAAACAATTCTTAACAGTTGCAACTATTTGAATAGAAGCAACTGCTAGTGAAAGCGATATTCCGCGCCTCAAAGCTGTTCGACAAATTTTGTTCCTATTCAAAGTTTCTAACAAATTTTAAGAAGATATTTGCCCCCACTCAATTGAGTTTGCTATATAGATTGCTGGCAATACCTCTCCAGGATACAACAAACATGGATAAATAATCAATTAGCAACAATGATTATTTATAATTCTCTCTATAGGAAAACTATAAACTGATAGAATAAAAGTTGATATCATTATCTCAAATAAATTCAATTTATTTATTGTTATTGCAGGGATGTGAATAGAGGGTTGTACACTTTCAGTTCTTGATCAAATTCACGACTTGCATGTTCTAGTTAATAAGTTGAGTGATTTGAACGTGAAAATTCCTGAACCGTTTCAAGTTGGAGCTATTATTGCTAAATTACCTCCAAGTTGGAATGATTACAGAAAGAAACTTTTGCATATGACAGAAGAGATTTCCTTGGAAAAGCTAGGTAAACATTTAAGAATTGAAGAAGAAAATCGTGTTCGTTATGGTTTTCAAATCAATTCCAATGTGCATGTGATAGATCATACCAACAAGAACAAACAGACTCATAGTAGTCTAAAGATTAATAAAGGGAAAAGCTTCAAGAAATCTGGCTTTAAAGGCTCAAATTTTGACAAGAAAACCAAAGCTTGTTATCATTGTGGTAAGAATGGCCATTACATTCGTGATTGTAGGTTTTTGAAAAACCAAAATGCTGGTGGTGGTTTTAATGGTGCGAATGGTCTAATGCTGCAAATATCGTGGAAGAAAAGCAAATGGAATTAGTGGCCATGATATCAGAAATGCAGAATGGAATAATAGCCGAGATTAATATGACAAATATCTCTCTTTCTCCTGACTGGTGGTTCGATTCCGGCGCTACAATTCACGTATGCCATGATAAGAGCCATTTCAAGAGTCTGACAGAGTCAGCAAATGAAGGACAAGTTTTGATGGGAAACGACAACTCAGCCAAAGTTCTGGGAAAAGGAACAACTGAACTTCATTTCACTTCTGGAAAGAAACTCGCTCTTATAAATGTTTTCTATGTTCTAGAGGTTAGAAAAAATCTTGTATCTGCAAATCTTTTATGCAAAAATGGCATAAAAGTTGTACTAGAGTCTAATAATTTGATATTGTCTAAGTGTGGAGTCTTTGTTGGAAAAGGCTACGCTTGTAATAGAATGCTCAAACTCAGCATTAATAAAATATATCCTTCTGCTTATATTGTTGATTCGCATAATTTATGGCATGAACGTTTAGGGCATTTAAATTTTGGTTATTTGAAATATATGTCTAAACATGGTTTTATAGATTATGCTAAAATAAAAATTTTAAATGTGAAATTTGCATTCAAGCAAAGATGACTAGAAAACCTTTTCCTAGTGCAAAAAGAAATTCTGAATTATTAAATATTGTACATTCTGATATATGTGAATTAAATGGAGTGCTCACTAGAAGAGGAAAAAGATACTTTATAACCTGTATAGATGATTACTCCAGATATTTGTATGTATATTTAATTAGAACAAAAGATGAGGCTTTTGATATGTTTATTTTCCCACCAAATTTTCAAGCTTCTGTGAAGAACATGGAATAATTCATCAACAAACTGCACCCTATACTCCACAGCAAAATGGATTGGCTGAAAGGAAAAATAGGACGTTGGTGGATATGACAAATTCGATGATTTTGAATGCTAAAGTTCCTCTCAATTTATGGGGAGAGGCTATGCTTTTAGCATGCCATATTCATAATAGAATTACGTCAAACAAAACTCATGTATCACCTTATGAAATGTGGAATGGAAGAATACCAAATCTAAAGTATTTTAAAGTGTGGGGGTGTTTAGCCTTTTATAGAGTCCCTGATCCAAAACGATTGAAATTGGGACCTAGAGGTATGAGAAGCATTTTTGTTGGCTATGCAGAAAATTCTAAAGCCTATAGACTTCTAGATTTGGACTCCAAAGTCATAGTTGAATCACGTGATGTTGAATTTCTTGAAACCAAATTTTGTAGTGATTCAACAAATGAAAATATAAGGCCTATTTCTTCTAACATATATTCCAGTAGTTCACTTAGCAATAAGAGGAACAATACAGACATTGCAAATGAACCTAGAAAAAGTCAAAGAATAAGGAAAGAAAAGAATATAGGTCCTGACTTTATATCATCTCAAGCTCTTGTTTTTCTCATAGAAGGTGATAGAAACTCTGTTTATAGAAAAATACCTATATTATTAAATACAGAAGAAGATCCAAAAACATATTCAGAAGCCGTGTCATCGAGGGATTCTACATTCTGGAAAAAAGCTATCAATGACGAAATGGATTCAATATTATCCAATAAAACTTGGATTCTTGTTGACTTACCATTAGGATCTAAACCTATTGGGTGTAACTAGGTATTTAGAAGGAAATACAATACGAATGGTATAATTCAATCTTTTAAAGCTCGGTTAGTAGCTCAAGGATTTAGACAAAAAGAAGGTATCGATTATTTTGATACTTATGCACCCGTGGCAAGAATAGCTTCAATACGAGTTTTAATGGCACTTGCGTCAATCTATCACCTCCATCTACATCAGATGGATGTAAAAACTGCATTCCTAAATGGAGACCTAGATGAAGAGGTATATATGAAACAACCCGAAGGCTTTGTTTTACAAGGAAATGAAAATAAGGTTTGCAAATTAGTAAAATCTCTTTATGGTTTGAAACAAGCACCAAAACAATGGCATGAAAAATTTGATTCCACAATTCTTTTTAGTGGATTCAAACATAATAGTGCTGACAAGTGTATTTATTCTAAATTCACTCAGGAATATGGTGTAATTGTTTGTCTTTATGTTGATGATTTACTAATCTTTGGTACTAATATGATTGGTATATTAGAAACCAAAAAGTATCTTACTGCAAATTTAAGATGAAAGATCTACATGAAGTAGATACAATCTTAGGAATTAAAGTAAAGAAACACAGTGATGATTATGCTTTGTGTCAATCACATTATATAGACAAGATGCTTATTAAATATACTCATCTTGGTATTAAATAAGCAAATACCCCATACGACCCTAGTTCAAAACTTGCTGAAAATTCCGGAAGAGCTATTGCGCAAATTGAATATGCTGGTGTAATAGGAAGCTTAATGTATGTAATGCGTTCCACTAGGCCGGATATAGCATTTGCAGTATGTATGTTGTCGAGATATACTAATAATCCAAACATTGAGGATTGGAAAGCTATTGGAAGGATATTGGGGTATCTTAAAAGGACCAAAGACTTGGGGATTTTTTACAGTACTTTTCCATCAGTATTGGAAGGTTATACCGATGCTAGTTGGATTACAAATGTAAGTAATAACAAATCAACATCTGGATGGATTTTTACTCTAGGAGGGGGAGCCATTTCTTGGGCTTCAAATAAACAAACGTGCATTTCACATTCTACTATGGAAGCAGAATTTATAGCACTAGGTGACGCAAGCAAAGAAGCCGAATGGTTAAGAAACATGTTGCTAGATATAGAGTTGTGGCCACAACCAATGCCAGCCGTTTCTTTGTATTGCAATAGTGAAGCGACAATGTCTAGAGCCTATAAAAGGTTAATAATGGAAAGTTGAGATATATAAGTTTGAGACACGAGTATGTTCGAGAATTAATTCTAGATGGAGTAATTTCTATTGTTTATGTAAGGTCAAGTAAAAACTTGGCTGATCCTTTGACTAAAGGTCTAAATAGAGACATGATAAGGACAACAACAATAGGAATGGGACAAAAATCATTTTTTGATAGTCACCAGTAATGGACACCCAACCTTCATTAGTACATCACTATTTTAAGGTTTAATGGGTAATAACAAGTTGTTGTTATGTGACTGAATAATATTGATTAATTAACCCAAACAACAGTGTTATTTGCTACTATTAGGAGGATGAGTTTACACTCTTAATGAAGTTAATATTGCAAGGATATATCTTATAGTAGCAAAAGATATTTAAATAAACTTCACCTATATAAACATTGAAGTGGTGCCGCTTCTAAATAAGATTTTCTGGTTTATTCTTATAAATGTTTATGAAACCAGGATGAAGCACATGGCCATAATGGTGCTGAATTTTAAGTTTCTCATTTTGGAAATAAATAAGTTTATGTGTGTAATTTCTCTAGTTGTAATATAAGAAGTATTGGTTTAAGCTAAGGCCACCAAATATTTCGTTAAAACTTTGAGACATTAAAACACTAACTTAAGGTTAAAATCAAGAGATACCTTGAGATATGCATAAATTTATAGAACTGATATATGTGAGTTAATATTCTCAAACTAGTGGGGGATTGTTGGATAGTTTGATAATATAAACATGTTTTATGAAGTGGTTCAAAGTTTCTAACAGCCATTACCAAGCTCCAGCGCTCCAAATCCCCTTTAAGACTATCAAGATATTTCTCAAACCAAAGATGCAACAAATCCCATATCTAATCCTTGCTCTTTAATAGTCCAAAATCACTATAAAATACATGATGCCCTTTTTCAAAAGAAAACACTTATCATCTTGAAATCTATACCGTGTCGTTCTTCATCAAAATAGCTTGGCTAGACCTTCAAGCTTGAAGAGGTAGGACTACCCCATTCGAGTTCTAAAGCTCCATCATCATCATCATCATCTTCTTCTTCTTCTTCTTCTTCTTCTTCTTCTTCTTCTTCTTCTTCTTCTTCTTCTTCTTCTTCTTCTTCTTCTTCTTCTTCTTCTTCTTCTTCTTCTTCTTCTTCTTCTTCTTCTTCTTCTTCTTCTTCTTCTTCTTCTTCTTCTTCTTCTTCTTCTTCTTCTTCTTCTTCTTCTTCTTTTCCTTTTTTTTTTCTCTAATTTTTGAGTGTTTCTTAGAAGGGTCTCAAGTGTTAAGATAGTAGACTAAAAGTCTCGCTTTTAGCTACATAATTTTATTATTGAATTAATAATATAGTTTATTATCATATTATGAGAATCTGCACTAGGGTATTCAATGCATTTAATTGATTGTTTGTCAATTAATTAAGAGCATAAGTCTAATATTCTAATAGTATTCGAGATGGTGTGCTACGGCTCACAGAAAGATCATTTCGAAAGTTCGTTTAGAATATAAAGATAAACGTTCACAATCTAGATGGAAATGGACTAACCATTGGTAAAAGATTGTAGCACAATATTTAAGTGATTGGTCTTGATCACAGTAAACAGCGAATTACTTTTGTAGTTATTGTTTTGACTTATTGTGCTAGCACACCCGGCATGTGTTGAACCAGACAAAGTGAAATAATTATTTCATCACTGTTCATAAATGAAACAGTATTATTTCTAGTTGACAGTCTTAAACCCTAGATAATTAACGTACACATTTAATTGATGATCTCTACTTTGATGTCACAATGGGAGAGATTCATATATTGAGTCAAATGGCCCCCGGTGCGTTGGGTAGAGACATTAAGAATTAATAGGTGGAAATTAATTATCAAAAGGAATCCACATCTCTGAAATATGAGATTAATAATAACCCTTGAGTAGCTTATAAGATTTGTTTATGCCAAGTCCTGGCAAGGTGGATTTCGTATCCGGCATACTCAAATAAGTTAAGCGGGTAAGACTCATAAAAAGAAACCATTTAATTTATTTAGCAGTAAATAAATTATTTGGTGGTTATAAAATATCTTAATGTGGGGAGAATCTAAGTAATGATCGACTGGAGCTCGAATGTAATATTTGAGAATATAAACAGGAGTTCAATAATTATTTGGTAGTGGAAAATAAATAATTATTTAATGATTAATTAAATGAATTCTTTTAAGATTTTGGATTTAATTAATTATTAGTTGCCCGATTTATATTTTCTCCTTTAGTCCCTATTGTATCCCAATGGATTTTCTAATTAATCGAAAAATAAAAGTTCAACCAATATTATATATTGGAATTAATATAGCCGAAAATTGAGTCCCCATTGGATTGAAATTTTCGACTAATAGAGTTATATAAGGAGTGGGATTTGTTTCTATGTAATCCTCTCTATGTGTGACTCTAATTCCTTGTGATATATAATAAAAATTGGGTTGATGAGAAAGAATAAGTTTTGGCTACACGCCTATTTCACGTTGGAAGAGAAATATTTTTTGTCTTCTTCTTTTCTCTCTTGGTTTCTCGATTATAGATTTAGATTTCTTCAAGTACATGTTCACCATTGTAGAAGAATTATGAATCCGGGATATGCAATAGAAGACTATAGGTTTTTAAAGCAAACTATTATTCCCAAAATTTCTGAGCAGTCCTGCGAAGAAATTCACCATAAATCAACCGTTTGTCCGTTTGGCTTGAAATTTATACAGTTGCTTCTAACCCATAGTAGTACAATCTGTCTAAAGAATTTCAGAATCCTATCAACCATCTTGGAGATATCGTTGAAGGAAGAGAGCTGTAAATTTCTAGACAGCAGTTTCCGAGGATTGAAGGCTTGGTGTGGATCCTTGTTCGTGCGCCGCGGATAGAAATGAATCTGCTCGCGAAAATTGTAAGTTGCTAGATTAGATTTATTCCGCTTTAAACGAATCTAATCAAAGCATGTCAATAAAATTAAAACCGGTTAATCTAGAACCTCTTGCGAATTTTCATTGAATCTTGGGCTTCACATCCCAACAATTGGTATCAGAGCTTCTTTGATTAATTTGTTTGAGGTTCACCACGTTGTCCAAAATTGCATGAAACGGAAAATTCATATGTTGCATGTAGCGTTTTATTTCTGACTTTGTTTTGCAGAATAGAAAATCCGCTATTATGGTAATGAATGTTTTATTTATGTTTTATGTGAATGAATCCCACTGCCTCGAGAGTGGTTACTTGTCGGTTTTAATTTCCACCGCGAGATATTGATGGAAGATTGTGTGCCTACGATATTTTTTTTTTTTGTAATCTTTCTAGAGGAGTTTTAGATAAAAATTACATAGATAGAATAGAGCAGATTTTGTTCTCGGAATTGTTTGCGCGACTGTGCCGTTTCTGTTATCACGGCCTTGTCCACCGTCGGATCGAGCTGAAATTTTTTATGGAGGTTCCTAATCATTGGCGTAGAATTTGACCGTTCGAATCGTATATCGGAGTTACCCAGATAGATATATAAATTTCAGAACAAGGCTGGAAGTTCCAGGACAATACCAAAATTATAAACCGCGCGGGGTCTCGACATCAGGCAGCGCGCAGCTTTCCGGGCAGCCCAAAATTCGAGAATTCTGGATTTTACGGGGACTTTTGGACTTCCTAATTTTAAGGAGTCTAAATCCGGGAGTCCCAACTTAACCATAATAGCGGAAAATTAAATTGCTTTATTTAATATTTTATGGTTGATGTGTGCTTATATTTGTTATAAGCATGATTGCATGCATTATTCATGTTTATTATATTTGGGCTTAATTTTTTTATATGATACCCATGACATATAATTGGACAACATGAAATTTGGACATGCATAAATTTGCATTTAATTTATTATGTTCGTGTTCATCTATGTGAATTATATTCGGTTATAAATGTTTTTATGTGATACCATGGATTATAATTAGATAACATAGATGACTTTGTTGAACATGATAAATTTATCATGATTCGTAGTTTTTCTATATTTGTTATATAGGATGATTAATTTGTGTATTAATAGGATCCCATGATATATATATATAACTAGAGAACATAAAAATAGAACACACTCAATAGGTGTCCATAGTATTTCTATGATTAATTATATTGGACATCGTCATAGATTTTAGATAATATAATTGATTATGAGAAAGGAGATTTATCGAATTCCGCTTCCACTCCGGGCATAATTAATTATAGACATTATCTAGAAAAACTCCTAACGGATAATTTGGAATTGATTATAGTGATACATTATTTTCTCCATTTGGTGGAAAATAGATATCATAGAATAATCAATTTAAAATTAATTGATAGTCCAAAGACATATAATTAGAGAATCTAGAAATTGAGCATGGTAATTATTTTCATAGATTCCCTCATGAAAAATAATTTTAAAAATATTAAGTGTATCGAGGAGTTTATTACTGATATGCCTAATTGGGCCAACCCAATGGGCCTACAATTTCTTTATCTAATGGGCCACAAACCCAATATTTAAGACCACTATCACCGAGGCCCAATCACCTTCAAGTAAGGTTTGGGCTCGACAATCTCAACTAAGCTATAAATAACGGTTTGAACTCATTCCTTAAGGTACGTCCTATTGACTGAGTAATACTATCAACTGTATTCTCTGGACTATTTCCACTATCCGCACGTCTGACTTGAGCGTCGGAGGGGTTTCCGCCGGACCAACCCCCGGCCTAGTTCACGTGTTCTGTGATCGCAGGTATCTCAGGGTCATCAAGCTCGTGAGCCAGTGATCCACTCTGCTCTTCCAGCTCATCCTACTTCAACTATCTAAGGTGATCTAACTTTAGCATCATCATTTTGGCGCCGTCTGTGGGAAGGGAAACAAGATCACGATGTGCGCAAGATGGCCTTGAGACTTCTGCTCAGGGGAGTGTGACACTGCTAACAACCTCCCACCTCGTGGAGGCTCTGGCTTGCCACTTCCTCCTCTCCATGCTCGGGATCCACCACGAGATCCTCCTCGTGATGTCCCACTAGATCCTCAACAGGATCCACTTCTTCCCGCCCCTCGATCGGTTCAGAGTACCAAGGAGGCCATTCAACGCCAAGGGTTATCGACTCCCTGGGGGTTTACAGTGCCCCCTAAACATTTTAGGCGCCAAGGGTTATCAACTCCCTGGGGGTTTACAGTGCCCCCAAAACATTTCGCTCACCAAGGGTTATCGACTCCCGGGGGGTTTACAGTGCCCCCAAAACATTTTGCGCGCCAAGGGTTATCGACTCCATGGGGGTTTACAGTGCCCCCAAAACATTTCGCTCGCCAAGGGTTATCGACTCTTGGGGGCCTACATCCGCCCCCCTCAAACTGTTAAGATAACCGAAGAGGACCTTCAGCGTATGATCGCCGAAACTTCAGCAAAATCAACCCCTACTTGCTCCCTAACGGTTCAGATAACCGATGAGGACCTTCAGCGTATGATCGCAGAAGCTTCAATAAAATCAACTTCTACTTGCTCCTCGAACGGTTCAGATAACCGATGAGGACCTTCAGGGTACGATCGCGGAAGCTTCAACTCGGGCCACTGAAGTAGTGGCACCATACATCATCGCAAAAGAAGCGAACGCTCCCATCGCGAGGCCCTACTTGGTCCTCAACATGATCAACTTCTCATTGCTCCTCGAACGGTTCTGGTAACCGAAGAGGACCTTCAGCGTATGATCGCAGATGATTCAACTCATGCTGCCACTGAAGCAGTGACACCATACATCGCCATAGCAGGAGTCAACGCCCCTCATGCGGCTCCAGCCGTAGCACAACCACCACTATAACGTAACTCCCACCAAGCGAGTGTGTCGTGGGCATCTACTTCGAACCTTCAATTCCGAATACAACAACTCACCGTTAAGCGCAAACTGCGCGACATCGCTTATGTTAACCTCGGAGAGCCAACACCTCTCCCTTACGAGCTCCTCATTCCAATGATGTCAAAGATACTTGGAGTTCTACAAAACCATAACAGGGTTCGTGATCGCCTCACCTAAGATGGGGGCTATCTCACCTCAAGGTTTGACATCACGCATACCATTGGTTGGACATCTTAAAAATTTTAAGGGTGATACACCCTCTTACATTTCTAACCAAAAGAGACATTCCATCCTAAGAGTTGCGTATCATCTCTCTACCACAAGGATAAAAAAATTCCAAACAGTGTGGATATCAACAAGCTATAAAAAAAAAAAAAAAAAAAAAACGGGCACGATTCCTGAGGCAGCCACGTGCACGCTTCCCGAGGCAGCCGCGCGACACACTTCTCAAGGCGCGCGCGGGCACGATTCCCGAGGCAGCCATATGGCACGATAAACGAGGCGCGCGCGCGACACGCTTCCCGAGGCAAAAAAAACGGGCACGATTCCCGAGGCAGTCGCGCGAGACGCTTCCCGAGGCACGTGCGTGCACGATTCCCGAGGCGCGCACTGCACACTTCCCCGATGCAAACAAATGGGCACGATTCTCGAGGCAGTCACGAGCACGCTACCCGAGGCGCGCGTGGGTACGATTCCCGAGGCGCGCACGATACGATTCTCGAGATGCGCATTCAATACGCTTCCCGAGGAAAAAAAATAAAATCGGGCACGGCTCCCGAGGCAAAAAAAAACACGGTGCGTTTCTCGAGGCGCGCGCGTACACACTTCCTGATGCGTGCGCCCGGCACGCTTCCTGAGGCAAACAAAAAAAATCGGGCACGATTCCCAAGGCAAAAAATGATCAATGTTCAACCAAGTAGTGAAGGATTGCGTGATAAGTTGTAGGATAACTGATTGGAAAACTGGTCCCAAATAAATTGACCAAAATATGAGAGAGACGTAAGGTAAATAAGAAACGTAAGAAATTGTTGAAATAAGAAATATCTTAAATACCCTTAGGTTAAATCTAGGGTTATAGGTCAAAATATCTTTCTTTTATATATAAAAAGTCTTTGGTTCTTAATTTTAAGGTGTTTTTAATCTTGTTTGTATGGAAGTTCGGACTTTTTAACTCAGTTTTGCTTAGGTAAATTGGTTAAAAAAAAGTGGGGGAATTTTGATGAATTTTAACATATTTATTTATTTTGCGAATATCAATTTTTTCTTATTCTGGTTAATTTGCTCATATATATATATATATATATATATATATATATATATATATATATATATATATATATATATATATATATATATATATATATATATATATATATTATAAAAAGACAATACCTTGCCTCATCTTCTGACACGTGGCAATTTAGGGTTTCTAACCCTAGGGCAAGTTTTATAATTTTTACTATCTTTTAGGCGTAAAAATGAAAAATTCATATTTCATCCCCTAAATTCTATCAGCCGTTTTTTTATCATCTTCTCTAATTTTCCTCTAAATTTTTATCCCGTTAATTTCTCTTACAATACCCACTCCTCAACTGCAGAAACCGCCTATTGAAATCAGTTTTTCCCATCGATTTAATAACTTCTCATCTCCAATTTCATGTCTCATCTCTATATCAACACAAATTCTCACACAAGTCTTTCAACAATTATTACTTCCGACAAAATTGAAGCTCTAAAATCCGCCGGCCGAAAGGTCAACAAAAGTCGTCCGGGAGTCGGATTGAAGGACCCTTTGCCAGCGAGAGCCATTGCCAACGATGGTTGAAATTTCAAGTAAGAAATTTATATTCCATAATTTTTTCTATAATATGCAAAAGAGCCAAATTTAAGCAAAAACATATGCATAAGGTTGGACCAATTTATTTTAAATTGGGACCCGTGAATTATTATCATATACGTGTTGTTGGTTTTTTTTTCATTTTTTTTTTTGGTTTTATGATTCAAGAAAAAGGCATGTCAAAAGGTGTTTTTTCGTTTTCTTTGGTTGACCCCGCCTTTGCTGACTCTTCATCTCATAGCCGATTTCCGAAATTAATTTATTAGTATTGCACATTGTCATATAATTGATGCCTTTTTTTTGTGTAGATTGTTCGAACTTACCAAATTAAAAGTTGTTCCGTACCATATGAAAATATCTTATAAAATAATATCAGATCTGAATGGAGCATGTACACTGATTTTCTTTTCCTTTCTTTTCCATATATCATGTAGATATGGCGCCTCAATTAACATGTTTCAATGATATTACACCGGACCGCTTTAACTGGAAAGTGGTGGCTCGGGTCATTCGACTTTGGAAAGTTCCTAGCAAGATCGACCAAACTATTATTAATAGTATTGATATGATCTTAGTCGATGAGCAGGTCATTATTTATTTACAAAATTTATTTCTCTTATGGCTATTTAAATTTTATTTATCGGCTTATTGATATTGTTGCATATATTTTTTCAGGGAGGAAAAATTCACGCGCCTATAAAAAAGATTCAAGTGAACAATTTTTGCGATATTGTTATAAAAGAAGGTAATACTTGTATATTCCAGAATATTTTGGTAGTGTCGAACGATGGGAAGTACAGGGCTACTCGCAATGCTCACAAGATCATATTTATAAAACCTATTCGGGTAACCAATTGCAAAGCCGAGAATATTCCAGGCATTACTTATGATTTTACTAATTTTCTTGACATCATAAATGACGGGATGACACATGGCTTATTGGTAAAATATTTTTAAAATATTAAAATATGTGTTTTCTTAATTTATACTTTGCAATATTTTTTACGCATATATTATTTTTTTCTTTTAGATGTTATTGGACATGTTATAGAAAGAGATAAAGTGAAAGATACTAACAAAAGTGGATGCAACCACAAGATACTAGAGATCACTCTTCAAGACTTATCGTGATTATTTTTAAATTATATACAATAAATTCAATTGATGCTGAATGATTTCGTATTTATGATCTTCTAATTTATTACATGCGGTTCTCAGAGAGGAACAAATAAAATGCACTCTATGGACCAATACACCGATCAAATGTCTTTGCATTTCAATAATCAAAACTCAGATGACCCAGTCATCATTATCCAGGAGATGTGTCTAGTCAAAAAATTTAATGGTAATTCCTATCTTTAATTACATTTAAATATTGCATTACTGTTTCACTTCATTTTATTAATTCACATATTTATTTTATTTTGTAGTATAGAATAGTATTTCTAATGCTTTCCACAACTCAAGATTGTTGATAAATGAAAACTCCGAGGAACATAGGGTGTACAGAGAAAAGTTAGTTCGTTTAAAACTACCATTTTTTAGTAATTCTTACTGAATCATTTTATAATGTGCAATGCAATTTGTTCTTGACTATTTATACGTATATACAGACTCATTAATCAAGATGGCACATTTACACAATCAATCAGCGTGTCATCAAATCATCGATCGACGTGGATTGCCGATGATTTGTTGCTAACGAAGCAAATGACGATAAATAATTTGAGAGATTGCACTACTGTAAGTAAGTTATTTCTCCTCGACTTATTTAAAAATTTTGACAAAACTAATTGTAAATTATATTCTTAGGAACGCGCTTTTGTTGTACTTGCCAAGGTAATTGATATCGATCCTGATACTAAATGGTGGTACGATGCCTGTCCTAAATGTTTCAGAAAGGTAGAGTAGAGAAGTACACAATTTTATTGCCCAAAATGTCCTAAGGATGTTGATCCAATCCCACGGTAATTTTAATAAATGAACTGATTTTTTTATTTTTTTTGTACGTATTTATTATAGCATTATTATTATAATTTATTTTAGGGTAAATTACACCCACACCTCTGAGGTATGCTTAAATAACTGTAAGGTCCCTGTGGTATCAATAATTACACTCACCCCCCTGAAAGGTAGTTAAAAACTTTAACGGGATAATGCATTTGATACATTATTCCGATAGGGTTCTAATGGACTATTGATTTCAGGAAGTGGTGAAGACAACAAAGAGTTATGGGTGATTTAAAAAATATTGAGGGAGCCATGTCACCCCATAACTCCCCATAACTCTATGTTATCTCCACAACTAGCTAAAAGTAATAGTCCATTAGAACCTTATCGGAATAATGTATCCAATGCATTATCCCGTTAAAGTTTTTAACTACCTTTCAGGGGGTGAGTGTAATTATCAATACCACAGGGACCTTACAGTTATTTAAGCATACCTCAGGGGTGTGGGTGTAATTTACCCTTTATTATTTATAGAAAAACTCAGTTTGTGAGCACTTGAATAATTTAAAATAGGCGCAAGTATTACTCTTAGTAGCAAAAACTCTTCTATAATTCATTACTTTATTCCAAATACTGGCCTAAGTTACTGGTGCACAAAACAAAAGAGACTAACTAAGATGACACATATGTGGATACGCATGAGGAAACTTGCCTTGAACAAGGTTCACCTTTGCTTTCTTTTGCTTTTTCTCATATTTACTTATTTCCTTCAGTTAATTGTTTTTCACAGTCGCAATTTTTAGAAAGGCTGATTACGTGTAATTTCTCTTAGTATAGACATAGGTTGTAGGCATGTAGGTAAAAGTCAAACATTATTTTCAGATTGAAGAGAATGTTATATACTTTAAAACTTCTCTATAAAGTTAAACTATAGATGTTATTGCTCTTCTTGCCCTGGGTACGAATTGATTTGAAGAAAAAAGTCTTATATAATTCATTATTTTATTCCAAATTATCTGAAGAAAGTAATTAGAATATTTTTTATAATTCATTATTTTATTCCAAAATGTGCTAAGGATGTTGATCCAAACCCACGATAATTTAATTTTCCATAATGGGAGTTGCCCTATAACTATAAGTATGGTTTTTCACAAGTTCATACATACAGGTATAGGCTTCAAGTTCTGGTATATGACACTACTGGATGCACTAAGTTTGTCATGTTTGATAAATTCGTTAGCAAAATCGTGGGCAAATTAGGAACCGAACTTATTGATGACGTGCATAAGGTAATATAAAAACTATTTTCATATGGAATGCTGAATTACTTCTATTTATATTTAATTTTCAAAAAATCCTTGATCATTATTTTTTGGTAGGATAATTTGACCGATACAATTCCTAAAGAATTTGATGCCATCATCAACAAATAATTTATGTTCAAGGTAGAATCTAGTGCAATGAACAAATCAAAAGGTTGGTCAGTGTATACATAAAAACAATGACGGGTGATCAAGAACTTATTCGACAATTTCGTGCTACACATTCTATCGAAGTACAAGTCCACAAATATAGTTTACATTTTGCATCATAAAATTATATTAAATTTTGTTAACTACGTGAATTTGTTGATGAGGATGATCACTCATCCGACAACAATGCTCAACAGCAAGGTGACAATTTGAATGTAAGAGTTGGTTATAAAACAACTATTATCTTCATTTATACACAAGTTAATGAAATCTACTTTCCTCCAATAATATTTGTAGGATTTTGTCGAACCCGATGATGACACGACACCAATCAGTAAATTACGTGGTAAAGAACTTGGTAACAACAACTTAAATGTAAGAATTATTTATAACACAACAATTATTTCTATCATTTATATATATATATCAATAACATATACCCTCCTTTAATAAATTTTGTAGGATTTCACCGATCCTCATGATAAGGCGACACCAATCATTAAATTGCGTGGTAAAGGACTTGGTGTAGAAGTTGCGCCTTTTAATTTATCCGATGATGAAACAACAAAAATGTCAACTACCAAGTCATACAAGAGGATCAAAACAGAGAAACCATGACATAATGGTCTACCACATTATTGTATTGTTGGCGGCAATACAATAATGTTAACTATTGTGGTGTTTTCAGTTTAAGAACACCTTTCTTGGGTGTATGTTTCAAGATTTTTATTTAGGTGGTCGCTATGTTAATTTTAATTATGTTTTTTTTTTTAGATTTTCAGTTTTCATTTGCAACTTTTTAACACTTGCAGTAGGAGGTTGCTATGTACTTTGCATTTTATTGTTGAAGATATTTATGGTTTCTTTTAGTTATTCGACATGGTTCCATGTAAGCCTGCTTCTTCCTTTTAAACATTATATTCGATAACTCCCATTCAATCATAAAAATCTATTTCATGTGTCTCTTACTTACTACAAAAAAATGGGATCCTTTGCACAAGTGTGCCAATCTTTCTTTTTTGAATTATTTTGCAAGGATTTGTAAGATTTTTTAGAACTATTTTTGCAATTTCGTAATGCTATAATAAATACGTAAAAAATATATAAAAAATCAGTTCATTTATTAAAATATTGTATTGTATAAAAAATAATAACAATTTTTATATTATAAATCCAAAAAACTTCCTCTCACCCCATCTCCTACAAACCCCCTCTTAAATGAGGCACTCCCACTACAAACTGACCTCTCCCACGTCATGTCACACCATTAACTAAAATTAACCTTTCTTCTCAATAAATTAATCAAACTCCTTTCGTTGCCTATGTATATTGCAAGGAACACTTCAATCTCAAATCAACCACAGTTCATTTGCGTGCACTTTCCCTTCATCTCTTCCTATTAATTGTAGTATCTCTTTCTCTCACTTTTTCTCTAAATTACAAAAAAATATTCTCTAATAAACTACTATTTTTGTAGTCATATATTTCATTGAACAAAGATATTTATTTATTTTTTATACTTCATTTTGCAAGTGGATACATATTCAGGATGCATCTATCAATGGATACTGATTTATGCACACTTATCGGTGTCTTTTTCCTTTTTGCAGTCTTTGTTTCGTTATTTTTCTACTTCAATCGTCATTTCCGTTGTTGCTCTTGCAGTTGTAAGTCTACCCCTCTGCTTCAATCCATTGACGCTGGAAACCATAGTGATCACATGGACGACTCTAACGGATCAATGATCGATGTCTGCATGCACTACGGGAATCATGGGCCAAAGAATGAATTGTTATGTTGCTCTACATGTCACTACACAACTATGCACCCAAGATGTATTTGTGGCAATCAGTCCAATGAATTTGATATTAATTTCTCTGATGATTGGGTCTGCCGGGGATGCGCTATTAACATTGCAACTTTTTATCAACTTATATAATTGGTAAAAATGTATTTTCTTTCTTGATTAGTTAGTGATAATAATCATATTACTATTTTCGTCATTCTTCCTTTCATCGTCAATGTTACTGGTTACTCCTACCTTATTGTTTATATTACATGGTGAAATACACTATTGAGACATGACTTTTTGTCCTAATATATGTTTCGTTTTCATATATTATATATATATATATATATATATATATATATATATATATATATATATATATATATATATATATGTGTGTGTGTGTGTGTGTGTGTGTGTGTGAAAATAAACAAAATCAATTACTACATAACATAATTTTCTTTTCTTTTAAATAATCTAACTTTTGCACCGTTTATAAATCTAAAAAGAATAATCATACTGTTTAAAAAAACATAAAAACTCATGCAGTTGGAAAAAACCACTTACATATTAAGTTTCCCACATTTGAATATGGTTACATCTTTCTACTACTGTTAAGTATATATTTTTATACTTTATCGTACCTTTTTATTTGAGCTTTTGGTGTGATTTAACGATAATTGGTGCTTAAAAGATTGATTTATTGTATTATAGGTATAAATTGAAGAATTGGAAAAGTTTGGGGTCAAAGTGCAATTTTGGAGAAAATATGGGCCAAAAGTGAAATAATCAAAAATCTGAAGAAATTGGCACGGGACGGCCGTCCCAAATTTACACCTAAAAATGGGACGGCCGTGCCAAATGCAGAAATTGGGCAGAAGGTTTCGGCGATTCTCGCGCGGCCGTGTGAGAATTGCACTGATTTTCGCGCGGCCGTGCCAACACACGCTGAAGACAATTTTGGACTTTTAATCACACAAGGAAACCTAAAATCATCTACCAAGTTGGGACATCTATTTAAGCCCAAACCAAGCACGAATTAAAAGACTTTTGACACAACCTTGGAGCGGGAGGAGCGAGAGAACGAAGAATCGAAGACGGAGAATTGACAACTCTTCATCATAATTCTTCTTTCACCTATCTTTTCTTAATCTATGACTTTTATTACTTTTATTATGTTTTTCGTTATGAGTAGCTAAGCTTTTAATCTAGGATTTTGTTGGAACCCTATGTGGGGATGGTGAACCCGTTTTCTTGAGATTATGCAATTATGATTTTATGATTATTTCTTCTACTTGTTATGATTGTTAGTGCATGAACTTGATCAATTTATGTGCTTTATCTGTGATTATTGGGATTGACTCGACAGAGCTATTTTGATAATTAGACGGTAAGTATAAGAACCTTCGAGTTGTTTTCACCGGATGAGTGTGTCAATTGCATGTGGTGTGGTAGACATACAGATATCACCTTAGGTAGCCATTTATGAGACTTGTTAGTTAATGCTTTATTCATAACTTGTTTGCATAGACATATAGTGAACTGTTTATGAATAATAGACTCATAATACACGCGACAGCAGGTTATGAGTAAATTAGTGTCTCGGGTTAATAATCATGAATCATATATTTCATAATTGAGGGGTTTTGGGTGAGCAATTCTTGCATAGGGGGAAGATAAAATCCTAGGTCCGTTTTTATTGATATTTTCTCGTGTTTAATTTCTTTCATAATTAGTTTAATTATTTAGTTGATTTAATTTAACAAACTTGCGTAGGCTGGATAAAAATCATAGTTGTTAGAATTTGGTACTTAGGATTAGATAATTTGAGTATTCCCTGTGGGATCGACATCCGACTCTCACGAGTCCACTTTTACTACTTGTTTGCGATACGTGCACTTGCGTGTTAGGTATTTAGCACCCAATAAGTTTTTGCTAAAATCATACACATGATATACAGTTTACTAATTAATTATATCTTACAAAATCCACACCCTGCTTTATGTATATATGTTTTCACTTAGAATTGTTCTTTCTATTCCTATTGGTGTAATTAATTGTCTCAACATAATATACTAAAATATATATTACAATTGAATCTGATGCCCGGCTTGAATCCAATTACTGAAAGTGCGTACCGTATTAGAATTGCTATTCTCCACTTCATCAATTCCTGAAGAAAAAATTTCATCTTCTTCATCAATAGATGATACAGTTGAGGTATACTTCAAATAAATTTCGTAGTCTAAAATCTTCTCTACTGATGAACACTACGTTTGATTAATTTCAACAATCAATTGAAAATTCTCTATCAATCCATATAATGTATAGTTCTGAGTCTCCTGTGTAACATTTTCTTGTTAAAATTATGAATTATTTATTTATTATTATACAGTGAGTGGATGAATCATCGTCTGAAAATACAAATTTCAAAAAACAACAATTTCCTTCAAGTTCCAATTGTCGCCTAGAGGATGTAGACCCATTAATATATTGAAGACATTCCTTAAGAGAAAACACAATATCTTGGTCCACAGTGAAAGAAAAAACATTGGGTGAATGCACACTAAACCGCCAAAGTGATATTTTAGGTATTCTTTTTTCTTTTTTACAACATTGCCTTTTCCTTTGTTGTTATATTGTTTAAATATTAAAACTACGTTTATTATACTTCCATCTTCATACCCATTAAGTTTCGTACTTTATTTGTTTATAAGATTTCGAAGCAGATGAAAGTTGTGCACTTACTACCGGATCATGTTATTATCGAAATGTTGGAGTCAATAAAGTTGATCAAAATATAACGCCAGGTATTTGATTTCATAAATTGAGAAATGAGTGCGATGATTTATATAAAAACAATATTAATAATCAATGTAATTAGCACGGATTTTTTTTTATTAATTAAAATATATCACAAATTTTTTTTAATAACTGTGATATTTTTTTACAGCTACCATGTGTGATTTATTTTATTCAAAGACTGCAAGATTGAACAGGAAACAATCGATGCAAAAGAAAAGGTCATTGGAAAAAAAAACGGTAAATAATTAATTTTATGCTTGCATTATCACAAATAACATCTGTTATCATCCATGTTATATTTTCTTGGTTAAAGAGTCATGTTGTATGTCAATTTGAAGGCATTGCATCTCCCTTACTTGACAAATGCAATATTTGCAGGCATTGCTTCTTCCTTACTTGACAAATGCAATAAGGTCGGTACGACAAGGTCGAAATGCGACCAAAAATATAAAAGTGGAGAGTACATTGTCAGCAACAAAACATTTGCAAAGTTAAAAGGGAAAATGCCAATGGACAACGAACACAATCAATTCATTGGCATTCACACACAAAAAAAAAAAAAAAAAAACTCCTTCTAAAATATGAATACATCTATTACTAGGAGCATATTAATATCTGAAGGCAAGTTTCAAAATTATTTTTCTGCATATTCATATACCACTTATTTTATGTCTTCATTATTTCGATTTGTATATGCACCAGATGGTACCAGACATTACCATGATATTGATCCTGGTGGCAGCGAAATTCCAGATATTTCATCAAATTTTTATTATGAATCAAGTAGAAGGTACATTTATGATCTTTATAATAAAAAATAAGTACATGATTGTTCAATATATTTGAGTATGTAAATCAAATTTTAATTGTAATATTATTGTCTTATATTTTTTGTATATTCTTAAAATATTAGGAATTCTCTATGCAGTGGAAAGGGTATATCCAATAGTAGAAAAATGATACAGTCTTCTTTGCATGGATTACATTTGGAATCTTCACCTAGCATTTTGGTCGACGAGGATTTAAGTACAATTAGAGAAATTACTTCGGATAGTGGAGGTAATCACTACTATTTAACAGTTCATATTTACGTAAAATTGCTCAAACAGTACTTGAGAAAATAGTCAATTTACATGAAAAATACATTTCTTTGTATAGATTCTGAATATGTTTCAAACGACGACGCAATTGATGATTCAACTGATTATAATGGTAACAAGTTTTTTCATTTTTAACCATATTATTATAACTTATTTAAGCTAAATGTAAAATGATATTTAGTATCAATTTAATTGGTATAGATATAAATGACAGGTTACGATGATCCTGGAGATCAGTCATTTGTTTGTGAATCATGTGGTGCAATGATGTGGTATGGCAAAAGGCTTGACAAACTCAAAAATACATTAAAGCCAAATTTTTCACTTTGTTGTATGGATGGTAAAGTTCAATTGCCTAACTTCAAAGAACCCCCAGCTGTATTGTCGAATTTATTGTTTGGAAGAAATAGACGGAGTACACATTTCCAAGATAACATCAGATCTTACAATATGATGTTTTCGTTTACCTCTCTCGTTGGAAAGATAGAGACATCTATAAACGACGGGGCAGGTCCATATACTTTTCTTCTCCACGGTCAAAATTATCATTTGCTCGGAAGTTTATTGCCAAAGGAAGGTACAAGGCCTAAATTTGCTCAATTGTACATTTTCGACACAGAAAATGAAGTACAAAATAGAATTAACGCCATTAGGTATGATATTATATTTGCTTATACATCTATTTTTCAATATTTGTTTTACACTAATATAAACTAATTATCTATTAATGGTATTTCAGGTCTCGAAATAATTCACATGATTTAGATCCAACAATTGTGTCTTCATTAAAAGATATGATTGATAATTCCAACATACTTGCTCGATCATAAAGAGGTGCTCGAGATCGTATTTGCATAAATAGAGAGCAAGGAGTAAAATTGAAATTGGTAAAGAGCCGAAGTACTGATGGTCGTACATACAATATTCCAAATGCCAGTGAAATAGCAGCTCTTATTGTTGGAGACTTTGACAATCAAGAAGGGGTAAGGGACATTGTAGTACAGACACAATCCAAGAAGCTTCAACGTATTAGTGAATTGCATCATCTTTATCTGCCACTACAATACCCCTTAATCTTTCCTTACATGGAAGATGGATACAGAGAGGACATTCCTTTGAGGGAAACTTTAAGAGGTAATAGCAGAAAGCGAAAATATGTAACTATGAGACAATTCTTTGCATACAAAATCCAGAAAAGAATTGGAGACAACCCAATACTCTTAAATTCAAAGAAATTATGTCAGTAACTTAATGTGGATGCATTTTCGATGGTTGAATCCCAGAGATTAAATTTCATAAGGCTTAATCAAGCTCAACTTAGGGTTGATATGTACAAGAGCATTGAAGAAAGAGTTTGAAGTGGAGATAATGATGGCAAATCAGTTGGTACACGAATTATTATTCCAGCAACATTTACAAATGGCCCGAGATATATGTTCAACAACTTCATCGACGCAATACAAATATGTAATTGGATTGGATTTCCATCATTGTTTATAACTATAACATGCAATCCAAAGTGACCCGAAATACAACGAGCGTTGAAAGATATGAATTTGCGCCCAGAAGATCGACCTGATGTTTTTTGTCGAATTTTCAAGATGAAACTTGACAGCTGTATGATTGCAGATTTCAAGAAATGACATATTTTCGGACGAATCAAATCATGCAAGTACCAAAATAATATTGTCTTTCACACATTCAACTATTTTGCAGATAACATAATGTTACTTTTTATTTACTTATTGTTTAGTATGCCACAACATAATTGCATGTTACAAAACTGATATTACTTTCTTTATAAATGTTAGATGCAAACATTTGTATAATTGAATTTCAAAAGCGCGGACTGCCACATGCGCATATACTAATTTGGGTGCATAATGACGACAAACTCAATTGCTCCGAAGATATTGATCGAATTATTAGTGCGGAAATCCCTGACAAAACTTCTGATAGAAAAATGTATAAATTGGTGAAGAAATACATGATTCACGGTCCGTGTGGTCAAGCTAATATAAAGTCTCCATGCATGCATAACGGTCTTTTGTTGAACGTACAGAGGCTGGTGAAGATGGCTATCATTCATACAAGAAAGGGACAATGGGAGGACCGTTACGAAGAAGAATGTTGTACTCGACAACGGTTTTGTGGTCCCGTATAACCGTGCTCTACTGCTGAAATACAGGGCTCACATCAAAATTGAGTTGTGCAACCAGAATAAGTCCATCAAATATATGTTCAAGTACGTCAATAAGGGGCATGATAGGGTTACAGTGGCATTTCATAAGTCCCCAAACACAAATGGTGGTCCAGATATTCATGGTGAGATAAAAATGTATTATGACTGCACGTTGTTGTTATTATTATTATTATTATTATTATTATTATTATTATTATTATTATTATTATTATTATTATTATTATTATTATTATTATTATTATTATTATTATTATTATTATTATTATTATTATTATTATTATTATTATTATTATTATTATTATTATTATTATTATTATTATTATTATTATTATTATTATTATTATTATTATTATTATTATTATTATTATTATTATTATTATTATTATTATTAAATTTTGAATATAGTTTTTCTTAAATAACTTAATTAACATCTAGTACACTATTCTAAACTACTATTGGTGTAGGTACCTATCGGCTTGCGAGGCCAGTTGGAGGTTATTTGGATTTGATATTCACTATAAAGACCCACTTGTAGTGCGATTGAGTTTTCATCTGCCTGATTGTCAAACAGTTGCGTTCAATGATAATCAACATTTACATAATGTGCTAAGCAGACCGTCTGCTAAACAAACAATGTTCTTAGCTTGGTTTGAAGCAAATAAGAGGTATCCAGAAGCTAGAGATATTAAGTATGCATATTTTCCACAGCAATTCGTGTACAATGAAAACTCCTTAAGGTGGCAGCCTAGAAAAAGAGGGTTTGCAATTGGAAGAGTTAGAAGTGTTCCCCCAGGAAAGGGAGAAGACTATTACCTCGGACCGCTACTTAATATTCAGAAAGATTGCACAAGCTTTGAAGATATCAGAACTATGAATAACAACATTTACCCAACATTGAGAGATGCATGCTATGTATTGGGATTATTAGATGATGATAAAGAGTATATAGATGATATCAAAGAAGCAAGTATATGGGCAAACAGAGCTTACATCCGAAGGTTATTTGTTGTCCTGTTGATTTAAAATAGTTTAACTAGACCAGAACATGTTTGGGAATGATGTTGGTCAGATTTGTCGGCTGATATTGCATACAAACACCAACAACGTCATAATAATCCAGGTATCTCATTTTTTAAATGTCATATGCATAATATTTTCATTTGTTCAGTATTTTAATTTTAAATTTTAATTTTTTACAAGCGAACAACCTTGATAAAAATATTATCATCTCTTCATAAATGGAGATTTGTTTTATCAGACGACAGCTTGAAAAATTATGCTTTACTTGATATTGATGAAATCATCCAAAGCAACGGTAAGAGTTTACGTAATTATGATTCTATGCCGCTTTCAATTGAATCGCTGGTAGATGAAAGTGGAAATAGGTTAGTACTCGATGAACTAGAATATGATGTGTTTCCAATGCGTGACGAACTTACAAAGTACTCTACTATCACCACAGAGCAGAAAAAAGTTTATGAAACAATCATGTCTGTTGTAACAAACAAGAGTGGTGGAATGTACTTTTTGTATTGTCATGGTGGGACAGGAAAGACATTTATATGGAAAATATTATCTGCTGCAATTCGTTCCAGAGGAGAAATTGTTATTAATGTTGCATCAAGTGGTATTGCATCCCTACTACTTCCCGGCGGTAGAACAACTCATTCTAGATTTGGACTCCCAATAATTGTGCATGAGGGTTCCACTTGCAGCATCAGTCAACAAAGTTCACAGACAGAGTTATTAACGAAAGCAAATCTTATTATATGGGATGAAGCGCCAATGATGCATAGATATTGTTTCGAAGCACTAGACAGCACCATGAGATCTATCTTACAGTCGGACGAACCTTTTGGTGGTAAGGTGGTCGTTCTTGGATGTGATTTTAGGCAATTTTGCCGGTTATTTTAAAAGCATACAAACAAGATATTGTTCATGCTACGATCAATTCATCACCATTATGGAAAAATTGTAAAGTCCTAACGTTACACAAGAATATGAGGCTTCAATCGTGTGCTTCTTCCTCTACTGTAGATGAAATAAAGGAATTTGCAGATTGGATACTAAAAATTGGTAATGGTGAAATTGGAGAGGAAAACGATGGTGAAGCTTCAATTGAAATTCCACATGATATGTTAATTCGTGATTCGGACGACCCCTTTTCAGAGTTGTTGCAGTTAGTTTATCCAGATTTCTTAAGTAATATTTTCACTCCAGATTACTTCCAAGGTAGAGCAATTCTTGGACCGACTAATGAAAGTGTGGATTTTATTAATGATTATTTGTCGTCACTCATCCCTGGAGAAGAGAAGGAATATTTGAGCTCAGATAGTATTTGCAAAGATGAGGCAACTTTTGAAGTTAACGCGGAAATTTATTCAGCAGAATTCCTCAATACCATAAAATGCTCCGGACTTCCTTCACATAAGTTGAGATTAAAAGTTGGGGTTCGGTTATGCTCATAAGAAATATTGATCAAGCTAGAGGATTGTGCAATGGAACTAGGCTTCAAGTTACTCAAATGGGAACCCACGGTATTAACTGTAAGATTCTCTTTGGTAAACATGTTGGTGATATGGTATTCATTCCTCGAATGACTTTGATACCTTCAAATTGCACATTACCAATCAAATTTCAATGGCGACAATTTCCGGTGATTGTTTCATTTGGCATGACGATTAACAAAAGTGAAGGACAAACACTTTCACATGTCGGACTATACCTTCCACGACCTGTTTTCAACCACGGACAATTATATGTGGCATTGTCTAGAGTAAAAAGCAGGTCTGGCATAAAGATACTCATCAACTCTGAATCGGGTGAACTGTGCAACTTCACTTATAATGTTGTGTACAAAGAAGTGTTTCAACGAATTTGAGGTACATATTTACTAACTTCACATTTTCAAAACAATATGGTATCTTTTTATTATTTTTATTAATATATTTCATGCAGATACAGGTCTATTGGCAATAAGTACTCTCCAACATACTTTCTCCGAAGGTAATTTAATAATAAATTTTTTTTTGAGGATGTCACATTAGTAGTAATGATTGATTTCAACTGAGTATTTATTATCATTGTAATGTTATTTTTATTGATGTTGTAGGTGCTTTGAAGAAAGTGTTGTATCATTTGATTAGGACATAATATGTATTTTAAGTGTAAGATATAATTGTTTGTTTAATTTCATATAACTTTCTAATATCATTGAAAATGTTCATCATATTTGTTTTAACAATCACTACTAACATTCACTCTCTCTCTCTCTCTCTCTCTCTCTCTCTCTCTCTCTCTCTCTATATATATATATATATATATATATATTATTCACAATAAAAAAACAATACTTTTTTCTAAAATTGTTAGAATTATTTTTTTCCCTATGTATTCGATTATGTATTACAATATGACAAAACAATACGTATTCGATTATGCATCGCACGGGTGTATTACTAGTGAGAATGAAAAGAAAAACAAATAACGTTAGCTAATGACTACTATTTTCCTAAACTGCCAAACATAAATGCATTTGCCAGATTTGTACTTGTTTTTTTTATCGTAGATCATGGTTAATAGGAAGTTCTTTTTGATTGAGGTATCTTTCTGATATGAGATTTTCTTGAATTGGTTGGTAAGAAAGTTTATGTAATAAATTACATCATTGTTATGTGTTTTTTTTCCTTTATCTATTTTCCCTTTTTCAACACCATCAACAATTATATCCAATTTTATCAACAATTTTATTTTTCAGTTGCAACCTGCCAAAAATGTTGATGATGTTGAAGAAGATGGACAGATTACTGGCCAATTGGAGAGAACCAGCTGTAGTCGTATATATATATAATCATATGTAGTCATATATATAGCATATATAGTCATGTATAAACTCTGAAGTTTTTTTCTAATGTATGTTGATGTCGATGATTTTTTTAGTCAAAGAGTCCATACATGTAACATTTGTTTTTTGTGTGTGGACAGTGATTGAAGTTTCTTTTGTATATAATATGCGATATCCGTTTTTCTATATAATTTGGGTATACATCATTGTACTTACTATATAATCAGAAATATATTATTTCTATGTTGAAAAAAAATAGGTCTCTTCTCTCTCTTCTAACAATAAAAATGCTCTCTTCTCTCTCTTCTAATTTCTTCCGGTCAAAAACCCTAAAATATTAAATTTGTCGTGTTTCAGCGCCGCCGTGATGAATTCAACGGCGGGCGCCTCTTCACCGACGGTCAATCACACCGCCGGCACATCTCATACTCACAATCTCGTTCCTTCACCGGTCATGCACCGTACGTTTGCCCAGGTTACTGCTCCTACTGTCCAGAAGCCTCCTCCTTCATGGTTTCAACCCGTCAACGTTTCCCTTCCACCACAACCTTACACGTTGATAGAAGATGAACCAGCGTGTTTATTCTCGCCTAAAGAGATGGATCTCACCTCGAAGCAATTCGAGCATGCTTTAATCATGAAGTTTTCTAGGGGACGCCCTAGTCTTCATGATATTCGACTAAAGATTTCACAAACGTGGCAACTCTCTAATGAACCTGTTATTGGTTTAATTGATCCACGGCATATCCTAGTAATTCCAGGAAACTATGATGATATGATTATGGCACTGGCGAGAGATTCAAACGCGATAGGAACATCCATGTTTCGGATCTTCAGATGGTCCAAGGATCTCCAATTCGATAAAGACTGCACTAGGGTTGCAGTGTGGATTCGTCTTCATAAGCTTCCCTTCTTCTACTTTAATCTGCCCTATCTGGAGCGAATGGGTAATCAACTAGGTAACTTCCTCCGTGCAGATTCTAAAACCATTAATTATCAAAACCTCACATTTGCTCGAATATGTGTCGAAGTGGATGTATCCCAGCCTTTGCCATCTCGACTTTGGATAGGAGAATCAAAAGAAAAAGGGTTTTGGCAGAAGCTAGATTATGAAGGCAACATCAACTTTTGCTCCCACTGTGGGTTGCTCGGTCACACAAGCGACATCTGCCGGAAAAAGAATGCCCGACCTCCGCCCCAACGTATTCCAGCAGACGCTCTTCACCCTGATAAATGGAACGAAAATAAAAAAGAATGGAAAAGAAAGGACAATAGCAAAATTATAGATCTCGAAGTGCCAGTGACAATGGAGGAAAGGCAACTAACGCCATCTGACAAGGAAAAACTTCCGTCGGTTTCTACCAACACACAAAATAAGACAGCCAAAACACCAATTAATAATCGTTTTGAGGCTCTGGAGGAAGAAGAAATGGAGCAGGTGATTGAGAACACTCCTAAGGCGATCGAAAAGCCTAATATGCAGATAATAGTACCGGCCAAAAGGTCTTCAACATCTCCTCACATAGACGACATGCAGCTAGAGAAGATCGTGGCAAAAATAAATAAAGGCAACGAGATCTCCGACGTGGATCTCCTCGCTCGTATGGAGCCTCAATACCATGGTAAAGGGTCAGTATCGGAGGGAGAACAGCAATCGGAGACTGATACGGACAAATCCGAACATTCGGACGAGGAGCAAGAGGTAATAGAAATCCAAAATAAAAGAGATACAGAGGAATCCCCAAAAGAGAATATGTCTAGGAAGACTCAAAGCCGAACACCGCCCAAAACCAAGAGAAAACGGGGAAGACCAAGAAAGGATGAAGAGGCTCGAAATCCATTAGTTTCCTGATGTCAGTCTTAATCTGGAATATCCGAGGTGCAGGGAACCCGAAATCCCTAATTTACTTACAGTCTTTAATAAATCAACACAGACCTTTTATCGTAGTTCTTTTAGAACCAAAGCAGAATGAGAACAGGTTGGATATAATCGCCAGAAAGCTAGGATTTATACATTACACACACGGCAACCCCATCAACCCTAATGTCTGGGTCTTCTGGAATGACAAGGTGAATCTCCAGATGTTAGAAGTCCGTGAACAAAGTATTACGGTGGACGTTGAGGTGGTTAATTCCTTTCGTGGTAAAATGTCTTTTATATACGCCAAATGTACTAGGCATGAGAGAATTCCTTTATGGGAACATCTGGCTCAGCTAAGCAACAATTTCAACGAGCCATGGATCGTAGGGGGTGATTTTAATGTGATCAAGAGCCTAGACGAAAAAAAGGGAGGAACCTATACGCAATTACGTGGCATGCAAGAATTTAACGAGTTTCTTCTCGAGGCCAGACTCACGGATGCCGGATTTGAAGGAAATAAATATACGTGGAGTAATAATCAACAAGGGCGCAGTTGCATATGGCAACGTCTCGACAGAATTTTAATCAATGCAGAAGCTCTCTCAGTCTGTCCGTTGAAAGTGATTCATTTACCAAGAGTAGAGTCAGATCACTGTCCGCTTAACATTCATTTTGAGCAATCTCAGCCTCGTCAGAGCCGGTTTTACTTCCAAAAAATGTGGTGTGAACACAACGATTTTGAGTCCTTACTTGCGGAAAATTGGCCAGTGGAGACTCAAGGGGGGAGGTCGAATTTTGAGGTGAAATTAGCCCATCTCCGTAAAGCCCTCAAGAAGTGGAACTGGACCACTTTTGGAAAACTTGATGAAAACATTGCTGCCCTTCAGTTTCGAATTGAAGAAATGGAAAGGCAACTTGCGGAGAACTGGGACGGGGAAATCTTTATCGAATGCAAGAAAATTAAAGCGGAGTTGGCTCAACAACTTCAATGGGAAAAGGATCTACTGGCCAGCAAAGCTAGAATTAAATTGACAGAGGATGGAGACCGAAATACCAAATATTTCCATGCCCGCATCAAAGAGCGTAGGAAAAAAAATACCATCACTCTCAAGCTTGAGGATGGGTCATTTACATCGGACGGAAAGATCATTGGAGAAAAAGCGGTTGAGTACTTTTCATCTCTCTTCACGGCCTCGACATATCATTTGGATGCCTCTCTTTTCACTCACGTTCAGCCCAAGCTCACGACCGAGATGAATTCAAAGATTGGCATTATCCCGGACGAAGAAGAGGTCTTCCAAGCAGTGAAGGACTTAGCTCCAGATAGTGCCCCAGGGCAAGATGGCTTTACGGGTCACTTTTATGTCAAATATTGGACTACTATAAAAAATGACCTCATGCAGCTAGTACACGGGTTCTTTTTAGGTGATTATTTATCCAAGGGCATATCCACTACTATCTTGGTCTTATTACCAAAAACCACGAACCCGGAATCATTCAATAACTATCGCCCCATAAGCCTGGGGAATTTCGTTAGTAAAGTCATCTCTCGTATATTAGCTTCCCGGTTGAACAAGTATTTACCCGCAATTATTTCTGAGGAACAAACATGCTTTCTAAAAAATCGCAGCATTCATGAGTCCATCGCTATTGCTCAAGAATTGGTCACTGATATTGACCGGAAAGTCGAAGGAGGGAATATTATTTTTAAATTCGACATGTCGAAAGCCTATGACCGTTTGGAGTGGCGCTTCCTTCTTCACGCTATGCAGGCGTTGGGATTTTCCCACCAAGTGTGCGATCTTATGTACAGATCTTTCTCCAACATTTGGTACACATTCCTAATTAATGGAAAGACGCACGGTCACTTTAAATCTTCCAGAGGAGTAAGGCAAGGCGACCCTTTATCACCTCTTCTGTTCATCATCGCCCAAGAAATTCTCACATTAAACATCAAACATCTAGAAGAGCAAGAACACATGAAAAGATACAAAGTCCGACGCGGCTCTCTCTCTATCTCCCATCTTTTCTACGCAGATGACATGCTGTTGTTCACCAACGGAAGTAAGAGGTCGGTGCAGGCCTTACGAAACATGCTCCATAAATACGAAGCTTCTTCAGGACAGCTTATTAGCTTGGATAAGAGTGGTTTTTACACGTCCAAGGGAGTCGATGCGAGAAAATTCCAAAAGATCAAGGAATGGTCAGGTTGCTCGCATAAAATTCTGCCTCTTAAATACCTCGGAGTTCCTATTTATAAAGGACGCTGCCTGGTTAAGCACTTTGACTATTTGGTCCAACAAGTGCAAAACCGCCTCGAGGGATGGCAGTCCAAATTCCTTAATTTTGGCGGGCGCATTACTTTGGTTAAATCGGTCTTGTACAGCCTTCCCAATCATACCTTGTCGTCGGCTTTGGTCCCAAAGCAGGTCCTAGATCGCATGGAAAGGTTGTTCCGTAAGTTCCTCTGGGGTAAACAAGATCGTAGGGGCATTAACTGGATCAGTTGGGATGTTCTATGTCGCCCTAAGGTGGAAGGTGGGCTCGGATTTAGATCCCTTAGAGATACGCAAATGCTTTTAACGGGTAAATTAGCATGGAAAGTTATGGAAGGAAGTTCTTTGTGGGCTCGGTTTTCGAGAGCTAAGTATGGGCAGACCATAGTCTTACCCTACCACGCTTCTCCGTTATGGCGAGAAATTCACACTCATTTCGAAACCTTGGAGCAAAATAGTAATTGGCTTGTCGGTCAAGGAAATATCGATTTTTGGAGAGATAGGTGGTACCAATCCGAGATTATTGATGATAATCGCTCAATGTCTTTCAAGGTTGCCAAAAGAGACGCTCAAGAGTATAGGCTCTTCTTGAATTCGGACCAACAAAATCTTTTTGACATGATCAATTTGAACGAATCCCTGGATGATACTTTAATTTTCACTAAATCCGTCAACGGCAAATTCTCGATCGCCGCATACTGGGAGTTTCTTAGACCGAAATTCCGGAAATCAAAATTTGCTAATCGGATGTGGCACTCTAAAATCCCCATGAAAATTGGAGCCTTTTTCTGGAAGTTGTCGTATGGAGCAATCCCGGTTGACTTGAACCTCAAGAAACGGGGTCTCATTACTACGTCCCGCTGTCTCTGTTGCGCGAACCCCAAAGAGGAGAGCTTTGATAAGTGTTCGTTTTGCACAACTTTTACTTATCTAATCTTCGTGTTTTGGTCTTCATTCGTACGAGTTTTCGGCTTTATTTGTATATATTATGTTGTTTTTGTTTTATTTATATTTTAGGTAAAGATAAGCTATTTTTGCCGATTCGAGACGATTTTGGAAGCGAAGCCGAGAACCAAACCAAACACGTGCAAAAGTGCATTCTCGCAGATTGTGGCAGTGTTTGGTATTTAAAGCATAACTTTCTCATGCGACCTCCGATTGAGCTGATTCAAGTGGATTTAGAAAGCTAACTTCAAGGGCTACAACTTTTGTGAAATGCACAATTGTCGAATTCGGGCTGAAAATGGGTCAAAACAGTGTTTGAAGTTGATGCAGAGGCCAGATCGCGATCCAGCATCACCGGATCGCGATCTGGTGGCAAATTCCAGTAGCAGCGAAAAGTTGGGGCAGATCGCGATCCGCACTTCCTGGATCGCGATCTGGGAAGGCGGTGGGCAGTTTTCGAGGTTGCCAGATCGCGATCCAAGAAGCCCAGATCGCGATCTGGGCACAGAAATCGAGACTAGATATTTTTCTTTGATTTTTCACTATAAATAGAAGGTCTCTTTTTCATTTTTCAATATCTCGATTATCTTCTCGACTTCTTCTTCGGTTTTTCTTCGGTTCTCGCCAGTTCTTCGCGGGAAGCTTCGACGAGGGTTTCGACTCGGGTTTTTCATAAGCTTTTCTTTACGTTTAGTTTATGATTTCTCGTGTTCTTCATTTTGATGCTATGTTTGTAATGACCTGAGCATTTTCTTTTAGGGAAATGAAACCTTGTATATATTGATTTTGATTTCCAGATCTGTGATCTATTTGTCGTTCTTTGATTCTGTTTATGTTTTCCTGTATTAAATGCTTTCGATTGTTTGGCCAACAGTTGAATTGATTGTAAATGGGGATGAACTCGAGAGAGGATTTCTCGTTTGATTTTAGGAAAACATAGCTCGGGTTGTGGAAACGGAGACGTGATGCACCTCGGGTAGCCCTTAAGGACTTGACCTAAATGCTCTCTTAATATCAGGTTCTGAACGGAGACGTCGGACCTGTGGGTAGACTCTAACTACACTGGAGACGGGGGTTAGGGTACTTTAGTGTCTGGGTTAGCGAACATAGAATTGACATTAGATTCGGATTTGTAGATCTTTATCGATAGTACACTGGTGGATTTTACCCTAGAAGCCATCACACATCGGAATTCCTCGATTATACTGGCGGACCGTTGTTTTTATTATTTTTGTTTCCTTTTTGCTTCATTTCATCCCCCATTATTTCCTTCGTCTAGATAGAGTTTAGGATAGTATAATTACGGTACTTGGTAGATTTAGGAACTTAATTCCCTGTGGATCGATATCTGGAATTCACTATTCTACAAAACGCGATACTGTACACTTGCGGTTATTCATACGTAGGTTTTACGCGTATCAAGTTTTTGGCGCCGTTGCCGGGGAATTAGTTAATCTTGAATTTACTAATATCGTTACCAACTATCCTTACTTTACTTTAGACATTTTTTTTTCTTTTGATTTTTTTTATAGCAGATTTGTATACATCGATGGCCTCGATTTATGATCTCTCTCTTTGCAAGATTCAATCCAGAGCTGATTACATTCAACATGAGTTGGAGGATATTGAAAGACATCGAAGGTTGAACCCAGAAAATGGAATTGCACAAACAAATGAGCACTTCTGCTATCTACAAGAAGAACTCCACTTTTTGGCAAATATTTTCGAAAATTTTCAGAGATGTCACATTCATAAACCACATCCGACCATCCTTTATGAAGACAACAAGGTATTTACAGATTTTCGTATGAACGATGAGGTTGAGCACCTTGAGGGAATTATTCATCCCAGTTCTGTAGATACTTTTGTGTGTGATGAGAGTGGGATGAAGATGATGGTAGAGGAACTTGAAGAACGAAATCCTATCCACATTGCTACTCCGGATTTGAGTGTGAGCGAGGAGACGAGTTTCAGATTTGAGGTAGAGCTTACTCCAAAGCTCGAATATCTTGTGTACGAGTTTGAGAGATCGGTAGGCAAGCAACCCATCCTAGTCTCCTACCGACTAATTTCCAAAGCAAACGAAAAGTACCATGGGTTGGGATGGTCATTACAAGATTGCAATCTAGTCCACGATATGATTGCAAAGTATGTATCAAGACTGACGGATGGATGCGCAATCTACAAGGCTTTGGATTGGACATAATCCGTCCAAATTGTGTCGAGCCGTCGACTGTAAAACAGGCGCTGAATGGGAGGCAACCCATTATTTATTTTTCGTCATTTATTTTGTTAGTTTTCTTTTATTTTGCATTTTTTTCTATTTAAAGCTAGATTTCACCCATTTTTCTTGATTTTTGCCGGTATCTCGTCCCCAAGGAAAGAAGAGTAAGAAGTCGGGAAGTCTAGGCAATTCCGGCAATTCGCCCTCGGTGCCAAAATTGACGGCACCCCATGCAACCAAAGAACACTTTCGCAACCGTAGAACACTGATCAATCTGCGGCACGACTGTTCAGGGCGTATTTCTTTCTCATTTCTTTTATTTTCGCATTGAGGGCAATGCATGATTTAAGTTTGGGGGGGAATTCAGCTTATTTTGATTTGGTCTTTTGCATGCATATCATATAATTTAGTTTCATTTATGTATTTCGATTTCCGTAATTGTGTTATGTTTGTCACATGCATTTCATTTAGGATCGAGTGTAAGTTGCATTTCCGGATTCTATTGAAGCAAAGCAATTAATGAATTAGTAGATGGGCTAGTTGATTTTAAAATTGAAATTATGGATAACCGGCTAATTATAGATGTACCTTCCGACTGCGTTTTTGCAACTTGTGTGGATAACCTTTCGAATCCTTTCCGATTAAGCTTGAGCGCACTTTTCTGAGGGGTATAATAGTCTGAGGTTTGGGGGGCGAGTTAGAATTGAATTATGTGTTCACGATTTCCAGTTGTTGGCTAAAAGTTCTATCAATGGTCTTTACGTTTTTATTTTATGTTCAATGTTAAAAAAAAAAAAAAAGAAAAATAATAATTTGTGGTATTGTTGTGATTCACGCTCTGATTTCCCCGCCTTTCTGACTCGAGCTTAACCCGTTGGGTGCACCTCGTCGCCTAAGTCTCTCGAGCTGTCGAGCTTGGGGGTTTCTTGGAATAAAGTTCGATACATGGGTCAGGGAGATAACACAGTGGTATCGAGCCTTGCACGAGTCACGATTATACCCGTAAAAAAAAATGAAAAAAGGAAAAAGTTGTGATGAAAATCACCAAAAATATTGTTGTTGTCATTTCTTTTATTTGAATAAATAGACCTACTTATGCCAAACTCGAGTTTTTGAATTTCTGAATCAAAACTTACTTTTCACCCACATTTCTACTCAAAACCCTCGATAATTGTGTTTGTTGTTTAATTACGGATTCTTGAGTCTATCTTTCATTTTGGTGTAGAAACAACTAATTGCGTCGGTAAGAAAGTCGAATACCTTAAGCCGTATGCCATTCTAAGATTTTAGGTTATCTAACTCGTTTCATCTTTGGAATTAATTGCAATGCTTTGACCAATCCGGCAACTTTGTGGGTGTGTTGTCTGAAAACCCTCACGAGACACAACTCGTCCTTTGGGGGTACCCAGGGGTTCAAAGGCTTGTTGCATGCGCTAAATGCAATCGTGATTCCCTACGTTAGTGGCCTAGGTTTAGTTTTTCTTTCGTTTGTCGTTTTTGTTTTTGGGTCATAGTTTTGTTTTGATTTACTCGGGACGAGTAAAGATCTAAGTTTGAGGGTGTGATAAGTGTTCGTTTTGCACAACTTTTACTTATCTAATCTTCGTGTTTTGGTCTTCATTCGTACGAGTTTTCGGCTTTATTTGTATATATTATGTTGTTTTTGTTTTATTTATATTTTAGGTAAAGATAAGCTATTTTTGCCGATTCGAGACGATTTTGGAAGCGAAGCCGAGAACCAAACCAAACACGTGCAAAAGTGCATTCTCGCAGATTGTGGCAGTGTTTGGTATTTAAAGCATAACTTTCTCATGCGACCTCCGATTGAGCTGATTCAAGTGGATTTAGAAAGCTAACTTCAAGGGCTACAACTTTTGTGAAATGCACAATTGTCGAATTCGGGCTGAAAATGGGTCAAAACAGTGTTTGAAGTTGATGCAGAGGCCAGATCGCGATCCAGCATCACCGGATCGCGATCTGGTGGCAAATTCCAGTAGCAGCGAAAAGTTGGGGCAGATCGCGATCCGCACTTCCTGGATCGCGATCTGGGAAGGCGGTGGGCAGTTTTCGAGGTTGCCAGATCGCGATCCAAGAAGCCCAGATCGCGATCTGGGCACAGAAATCGAGACTAGATATTTTTCTTTGATTTTTCACTATAAATAGAAGGTCTCTTTTTCATTTTTCAATATCTCGATTATCTTCTCGACTTCTTCTTCGGTTTTTCTTCGGTTCTCGCCAGTTCTTCGCGGGAAGCTTCGACGAGGGTTTCGACTCGGGTTTTTCATAAGCTTTTCTTTACGTTTAGTTTATGATTTCTCGTGTTCTTCATTTTGATGCTATGTTTGTAATGACCTGAGCATTTTCTTTTAGGGAAATGAAACCTTGTATATATTGATTTTGATTTCCAGATCTGTGATCTATTTGTCGTTCTTTGATTCTGTTTATGTTTTCCTGTATTAAATGCTTTCGATTGTTTGGCCAACAGTTGAATTGATTGTAAATGGGGATGAACTCGAGAGAGGATTTCTCGTTTGATTTTAGGAAAACATAGCTCGGGTTGTGGAAACGGAGACGTGATGCACCTCGGGTAGCCCTTAAGGACTTGACCTAAATGCTCTCTTAATATCAGGTTCTGAACGGAGACGTCGGACCTGTGGGTAGACTCTAACTACACTGGAGACGGGGGTTAGGGTACTTTAGTGTCTGGGTTAGCGAACATAGAATTGACATTAGATTCGGATTTGTAGATCTTTATCGATAGTACACTGGTGGATTTTACCCTAGAAGCCATCACACATCGGAATTCCTCGATTATACTGGCGGACCGTTGTTTTTATTATTTTTGTTTCCTTTTTGCTTCATTTCATCCCCCATTATTTCCTTCGTCTAGATAGAGTTTAGGATAGTATAATTACGGTACTTGGTAGATTTAGGAACTTAATTCCCTGTGGATCGATATCTGGAATTCACTATTCTACAAAACGCGATACTGTACACTTGCGGTTATTTATACGTAGGTTTTACGCGTATCAAGCTTACCGCACCTTTTCATTCAATCGGACGTGGCACAAGGAGTGTGGAGATACTACGCCTCTTTATGGCACATGCCCTATTTTTATGGTTCTATGAAGCACCTCATCAAAGCCTGGACTTCCGACTTTAGTATGAAATCTCAACAAGGTGTAATAGCTCTTGGTATATTGATGATAGGGTGTTGGGAGATATGGAAATCGAGATGTAGAGCTGTGTTCGAGGATACCCCCATGAACACTACTGGGATCTTGCGTATCATTGCTCCCCAGCTTGACGCTCTTAATGAAATTATGATGGTGAAGAATACAACGGATACTAGCGGCAAGCTGGCCCTGCAACTGCTCAACCTGCGGATCAAGGACCCAACGCTGCATAAAGGCTGTTGGATCAAATGGCACCCTCCTAACTCGCCTGCCTTTAAGCTTAATGTAGATGGTTCGAAGATGGGAGATGTGAGTACAGGGGGAGGTGCTATCAGAAATCATGAAGGTCGTTTTATCTATGGTTTCTCCAACTATTATGGACACGGGAACCTTCTCCTAGCCGAAGCAACCGCCATCCTCGAGGGACTTCTTCTCTGCCACGACTTGGAGCTCAATCATGTGGTTATTGAGTCTGACTCCAAAACAGTGATCGACATGATCACAGGTCAAACGAGTGTTGCATGGGAATTATATTACGTGGTTGCTCGTATTAGAGATACCATCAAGGATAATTGGCGTATAGAACACACTTTTCGAGAAGGCAATCAGGTGGCTGATCGTCTAGCCAAGTCGGCGCACGAGCACAAATCTAGAATAGATTATTACAATTATACGGATCTTCCTAGTAGGGTTAGACATTGTATTTTATCGGATAGACTAGGTTTTTGTACTTATCGTAATCATTGGAAATAGGGGGTACTCTTTTCCTTGTTCTAGGCCGACAAGGTTTTTAACGAGGCCCCCCTGTGCCTTATCGGAATAAAAGTACATTTTTTGGCCAAAAACAAAAAAAAAAAAAAAAAAAAAAAAAAATATATGTTGAAAAAAAAAATAGTAATATAAAAAATGAACACGAGTACAGATGACTATAATTAAATATAATCATATTCGACTCTAGTCATATTCTACTATAGTCATATTCGACATAGTATACTTATTGTAGAAAAATATTTAAAAAAAATTAAAAAAAAAAAGAAATTTATTAAAAAAAGCTAAAATCAGAAAAAGACAAATTAAAATTATATTTGCCGTGGTACACTTATAAAAAAAAATCAGAAAAAAATTAAATACTTTTTATCAAAAAATTAAATATTTTATAAAAAAAATATTTAAAATAAATTTTAAAAAAATAAAAATAAATAAATAAATAAGGGATAATTTGACAAAACTGCCTCACTAACCATGTGTAATTACAATAAATCTATATGTTAGGCGTAGCTGGTGTATTCGGCGGCTCCCTATTCAGTGCTATGCATGGTTCCTTGGTAACTTCTAGTTTGATCAGGGAAACCACAGAAAATGAATCTGCTAATGAAGGTTACAGATTTGGTCAAGAGGAAGAAACTTATAATATTGTAGCCGCTCATGGTTATTTTGGCCGATTGATCTTCCAATATGCTAGTTTCAACAATTCTCGTTCGTTACATTTCTTCCTAGCTGCTTGGCCTGTAGTGGGTATCTGGTTCACTGCTTTAGGTATCAGCACTATGGCTTTTAACCTAAATGGTTTTAATTTCAACCACGGGAAAATCAGATTTTTAAGGTAAATCCAAAATATTATTAATTAATAAAAAATAATTGAGTTTCACTATTAACCTTATATCAATCCTTATTTTATAAATTTAATTTATTTTCCATTTTTGATATAATGTAATATTAAATTATAACCACCCACTCTGCCATCTCCTCTACCAACACGGTCTCCCCTTCCATGTCTGTCGCCTCATCCTCTATCCCAGCCCCCGTTCGCCCCTCTATGACGCGGATGAAGAAGAAGAAATTAAAAGAATGGCTTCTAGGAGTTTCTCATGGCTTTTTGACACTGCAAAGTTTTTCGATAAAACCTTGATTTTGACAGTTGCCAATTCCAAGGGTTTCGACACACCAATTCGTTGCAGAGAAAGCTCGAAGAGGTGATTTCTTGTCGCTCTTTTTCGTTATATTTGTGAATTATCGTGCAACCTGTCTTTATATACCCGTTTATGTATTTTTAGATGTAGTTATTTGTAAATCTGATTTTTTTTTTCTCACTGGTTAGGGTTTCAGATAGATTGCATTGGAATTCCAGAGATCTTTTGTTTTCGGTACGCGTTCAGGTGTATGCTTGTAGCTTTGAACAGATCTATGAATTAGGGTTGTGCTATGCATATTGTGATTTTCAGCTGGCAATTGCAGTTTCGGAGCTAGAATTCTGTGTACGGGGATTCTGTGTTGTTTATTTCGTTCATTTGCTATTTTTTTTCAAGTTTTGTTCTATCTGTTATATATTTATGAAACGTGAGAAGTATGTATATCACGCCGGCAATGTACGATACAGAGTATCATACTCAAATTTGGATTGAAGGTTTTCGAAGTTCAATTCTGGTATTTTCGTTGCTTTACGAAACATCAATTTTTTTTTTCATTTATTGGAAGTGTGGGGATGAATGTGAAACTCATCTAAAGATTTAGTCTTGGCATTTCTTATGTGAAAAAACATGAATTTGTCCTTCCTTTTGACATTTTGTGGAACTGTTTATCATGCATTTAATCCTTAGTTGCGAAGCTTGAGCTATCTAGATCCTTTCGTCGCTGAAGTTCATGCTATTTGTATTCAAGATTGCCTACATAGTTTGAAACATTAGATGATGAAGAATCTGATTTCTTTGCAGGAAGCTTTAAGGATCATGAGGCCTATATTTTGTGGGAATCTGGAGTTTGATGCTCGTCAATCTGAGATTGAACGCCTTTTCAGAAGATATGGAAAAGTGTTTTGGTTGGTTTTAGTCATCATCAATCTTAAGACTTTTGGTTGGTTTTATGATCCTTTATTAGTTTTCGATAAATTTTATAGTGAATTTTGACGAGTGTCTTGTGGATCTCATAGTGGTTTTCGATAGTGGATTTTGTTTGAATTTCACGTTAATTTCATAGTGTTTTCTGATAAATTCATAGTAGTTTTCGATGTTTATATAGTTGTGTATACATAGTGGTTTCATGTTTAATGTTTATATAGTTTTTATACAGAGTGGTTTTTATGTTTATATAATTGTTTATACTGAGTGGTTTTCATGTTTATATAGTTGTGTATATATAGTGGTTTTCATGTTAATATAATTTATTTATACAGAGTGATTTTCATAATGTCAGGCTTTGGTTTCTATAAATTTATAGTGGTTTTCAAAAAAATTATGGTTTCGATAAATTTATAGTTATTTTCAAAAAAATTATAGTGGATTTCGTCTAGTTCGTAGTGGGTTTCGATAAATTTATAGTGGTTTTCAACAAATTCATAGCGGATTTCGATAAATTTATAGTGGTTTTCAACAAATTCATAGCGGATTTCGATAAATTTATAGTGGTTTTCAACAAATTCATAGCGGATTTTGATAAGTTTATAGTGGGTTCCACTTTGATAAACGTGCTGGATTTTTTTAAGATTAAAAAAAATCCAAGAAAAAATAATTAAACAAAACATTTTTTTATTAAAAAAAACTGGGAAAAAATATTAAAAAACCATTTTTACAAAAAAAATCAGAAATGAAAATAAAAATAAAAATAAAACCATTTTTTAAAAAATAAAAAAATGAAGAACATAAAAAATACAAATAAGAAAAAATAATTTAAAATAAAGAAAAACGAAAATTAAAAAATAAAAGAAAATAAAAAAGAAAAGGAAAAATAGAAATTGAATTGGCGTGATATGGGGAAATATTAAGAAGATTTACATATTTAAAAAGAATAATTGATTTTCCATAATAATATAATATAATAACTTTCAATAATATTAAATAGGGGTATTTTAGATAATTTGAGTGAGTTGGATCTATCACAAATATCACTTAATAAAAATGAATTTATCATTAATTAAAATATCAACTAGGGGTGTTTGTCATATTGCCCCAATAAATAAATTGAAAATAATAAATGCAGACCAAATAGGTGGGGTTTATTGCTAATGAGTAATGATCCCCTCATTGTAAACATCTGGAGGACAATTTGGTCATTTAGGCCATTTCGTGAATAATTTCATAGCAAAATAATAATAATAAATTAATAGTAAATGTCTCAATCAATATCCGTGGCATTTTGCCCGAATACCCGCTGCTCTCTCTCTCCGCGTCTTCTTCTTCTCTCTCTCTCTAGATTTTGCTAGCTACTCCCTCCAATCGAATTATTCATACATAAACACAAAAAAACAAAAAGAAAAAGAAAATCTCCGTGCTTTCTCTCTCTAGGGTTTCTAGCTCTGATTTCCGTCGATCTACTTCAATTTACCCCCTTCAATGTCTTCGCTGTAAGCTATTGCATCTAATTCATCTTTTTTTCCTGTAATTGCACCTTTTCCTATTTTGCAACACTCTTTTTTTTAGCACATTTTTTTTAGTACTGATGCAAAAAGGTGTATTGAATTTCTAGGCAAAAGGAGGCAAGATGCTTCCTTTTCTTTTCTAAATTTATGTGCAGCATTTGTGTTTATTTTTTATCAGTTGACTTTAATTCACCCTCTATTGGTCCGTTGAATTTGATGCAGAAGACTTTGGTTTTATTGCAACTTCATGTAACGACATTGTCGATGTATTGTCCTGGAGTCAAGTTTTAATGAAGTATATATGTTTAGTTTGAATTGTTTGTTTCTATTTGCGTACATTCGGCTAAGGTTGAAGCATGGTTACTGCTTTGGGTTGTGAAAAAAAGTTGGGTTAACTTTTTTTTTTAGATCACTTGTTTCAAATTGTGGTTGGGAATTTAATCTAATTGAGGCTGCTCTGGTTTGGGGATCAGGGTTTGGAGATGACGACGATTGGAGATATGCTGGAACAGCAGAGAGTGCTAAAATGAGCCAGACGACAGATGTATACAAGATGAAGCAGAAACAACAACAGCCCATTCCGCTTGGGACTTTGATCGGTCGCGAATTAAGAAATGAGAAGGTGGAGAAACCCACTGTGAAATATGGGCAAGCTGCTCTCGCTAAGAAAGGAGAGGACTATTTTCTTGTGAAGCTCGACTGCCAAAGGGTTCTGGCCGATCCATCAACATCTTTTTCTGTTTTTGCCGTATGTCGAAACTCTCAATTATTTTTTAAATGGAATCCCCACTTTGTCGTATTTTTACTAATTATTATAGGTTTCTCTTGTATGCTAGATATTTGATGGGCACAATGGTATATCAGCTGCTATATTTACCAAAGAGAATTTACTGAACAACGTATTAAGTGCTATTCCGCAACAACTTGGTAGGGAAGAGTGGCTTCAAGCCCTTCCTAGGGCATTAGTAGCTGGGTTTGTCAAAACTGACATAGAATTTCAGCAGAGAGGCACGTCTAATTTTAGTTTTCAATTAATTTTCCACTAATTTTATACATATATATGCTTTGTGTTCTTGATATTGATTTAGGGTTTGACTAAAAATGACAGGTGAGACATCTGGAACGACAGTTACTTTTGTAGTGATTGATGGTTGGACGGTGACCGTTGCATCTGTTGGAGATTCTCGGTGCATATTGGACACACAAGGAGGTGTTGTTTCTCTTTTGACAGTTGACCATCGGCTTGAAGAAAATGTTGAGGAACGCGAGCGTGTAACTGCTAGCGGTGGTGAAGTAGGAAGACTAAATGTGTACGGGGGCACTGGGGTAATTTTGATAACTTGTGTCCTTTTTAATATTTTATATAATTAAAAAAATCGGCACTTGTTTCTAAAGTGGTTTATTTGGTGTAGGTTGGTCCATTACGATGCTGGCCAGGTGGATTGTGTCTTTCAAGGTCAATTGGTGATACAGACGTGGGCGAGTTCATTGTCCCGATTCCTCATGTTAAGCAAGTCAAGGTTTCTATGATTGTCATTCTTAAAGATGATTTAACTGTCTTAAAATAATAATAATAATAATAATAATAATAATAAATAATTTATTAAAGACATGTTTATCGATGTTAGCTTTCAAATGCTGGGGGAAGACTTATAATTGCGTCAGACGGTATATGGGATGCCTTGACTTCTGATATTGCTGCTCAGTCTTGCCGAGGTTTACCTGCGGAACTTGCCGCAAAATTGGTCGTTAAGGTATTATTATTTTACGTGATTGAAGAAGTGGATTTGTTGTGATATGGTAATTATAACATGTTTTAATTGCAGGAGGCTCTGAGGTCACGAGGTTTGAAGGATGATACAACCTGCTTGGTTGTTGATATTATTCCTTATGACCATCCTGTTTTGCCGCCACCGATGCCTAAAAAGAAGCAAAACTTGCTTACTTCACTTTTATTTGGGAAAAAATTCCACAACTCTAGCAAAGGAACTAATAAGCTATCAACTGTTGGAGTTGTGGAGGAATTGTTTGAGGAGGGTTCCGCTATGCTTGCTGACAGGTACTTTTTCACATTTTATCTCTTCTCTTACTTATATGATACATAAAAACTCGTACTTTTTCACATTTTATCTATTCTGGAAATTGTTCAATACATGATCCTCATAATGTGATGGAAGTGATGTTAGATTCATTAAACCAGTCGATGAGCCTTTTCCTTTTTCATTTTGATATTGATTTTCCCTCAATAACTATTGAATTGTTTTTGCAACATCGCATAATTTCTTTGGACATGTTAGACTTAAATCTAGCTGGAAGTTCTTTCAAAATCCAATTCCTCATATACAATATGGTAGTATTGCTTCCCTTCCTTTTTCATTCCGAGGATGTGAAATTTAGGCACAGGTATGACGGTGAATACCAGTAAGATACACTGTCAGTGATTTTCTTTTTTATTCAAGTATATGGTGAATTTTTCCATACCAATTTTAACGATTAAGTTTGGTTGGACATATAATTTTCGATGAGTGTTGAATAAGTGAAGGTCTTGAGGATGATACAAAATTCCCTTTGAGAGTCGATGGTGGCACATTATTCTTTTGGGTGAAAGGTATCAATGTGAAACAAAATGAAGCCTTGAAATAGATATTAATCATATAGAATCACTTGCTACTAAAGTCTTTTTCTTGTTTATGTTGCATCGCGTTGTGTTGCTTTTAGCTGTCTGTGTGCATCACAGGCTCAAATTTTAGTGTCAAGATCTCGCTAGTTTAGATAGTTATGTTTTGTAGCGTGTCACAATAATTAATGATTATTTCTTGGATACATGCAATGAATTATAATACCCCACTATTTACTGTAGAAAGTTAAATAAATCTTTTAACAGTAACTCATTGTGGTTTGGATAAAGAATTAATGTTATGAATTGAATGAAATCCAGGCTGGGTAAGGATTTTCCTCTGGATTCAAACTCTGGGCTGTTTAGATGTGCAATATGCCAGGTGGATCAGCCAGCTAGTGAGGGTTTATCTGTAAACTCAGGCCCGTTTTTCTCGCCTTCATCAAAGCCATGGGAAGGTCCTTTCCTCTGTGCTAGTTGTCGTAGGAAGAAAGACGCTATGGAAGGGAAAAAGCCTTTTGCAGTCACTGCATAAATTTCGTAACCTATAAAACATATATATATATATAAATATTGATACATATTTTTGTGCTTGTGTGAGTGAATGAGCTTGCTTTTCCATCTGCGGTGATCGATCCTTATATCAATCAATGTGTTGTGTGTGTGTAACAAGTGATTTAGTAGAAGAGATATTTTATTTAGGGAGCACTCCTTTTTTTGTTGTTGTGGTTCCTCAATGTGTGTTGGCTCGTTTTCCGACTGATGCTTTGACCCGAACAGACATGTGATTGTGATAATCTGACTACTAACAGCTTAAGAGTATGTAATTAAGGAAATGATGTTTGCAAATCAAGTGTTCTTCATTCAATTACTATTCAATCTGTCAGTCTATCTTCTTAACTTATTAATACATATGTTTTTTTTGTTCAGTATATTGTCAATCTCTTCTGCCGAAGCCATTCTTTAAGTCCTTGAACAAATAAATAAATACCAATTTTATTTTATTACAATGTTTAGGAACGTTATTTGTAGAATTTATTCAAGATAAATATTTTCATATCAAATTAAATATTTCAAATTTCGAAATGCTACATTCAAAAGTTTTTAGATTAATAATGATGTTAAAACTTATGATGAATGAAATGTATCTTTATATGTACTTGTTTGAAACAAGTATTTATGAATTTCAATAGACCCTAAAATCCTCAGAAAATAATATGTTTTTGAAACTATGCAAAAGAAAGTTATGCTAATTGGTAACAGTGAAAGTTATTATAGGACTAATGTCTAATTTCAATATTATAATAAGCTATATGTATCTAATAATATATTTTTGAAAATTTTGAAAAATATAAACAAATTTTTATCTTCATCTTATTTTTTAGTGTGATGTTAATTAGATGTTTCGAATAAGTTAGTGTACATTTGTTTTTATGTTAATGTTAGTCAAATGGCTTAGATGGACGAGCTTATGCTTCTCATTGTGTGGGATTCTAGTTGCATACTTACAAGCAGTGTAGTCAATATCGCGATATACCGCAATATATACTGGGATACGATATGATTTCTGATGATGCTAAAGATAGATCACCTTAGAGAGTTGAAGTAGGATGAGCTAGAAGAGCAGAGTGGATCATTGGCTCACGAGCTTGATGACCTTGAGATACCTGCGATCATAGAACACGTGAACTAGGCCGGGGGTTGATCCGGCGGAAACCCCTCCGACGCTCAAGTCAGACGTGCTGATCATAGAAAATAGTCCAAAGAATACATATTGTAGTATTGCTTAGTTAATAGGACGTACCTTAAGGAATGAGTTCAAACATTTATTTATAGCTTAGTTGAGATTGTCGGGCTCAAACCTTACTTGAAGGTGATTGGGCCTCGGTGATAGTGGTCTTCGATATTGGGCTCGTAGCCCAGCAGGTAAATAATTTGTAGGCCCATTGGGTTGATCCAATTAGGCATATCATTAAGCCCCCCACTCTCGAGTCGATGTGAGGGCCATGTTGAAATGGGTGACATATCGTGTCGAGAGTAAAACTTGTAGTTGTCGATGGTGTGCGAAAACGCGTTGGAGCGTGTGTCGGAGGGGTGTGAAGGCGCGTTGGCGCGTAGCGCGACCAAGTTGTCGCGATGTAAGTTACTTGAGTCGTCGGTGTTGTCCCACGACGATGTGGTAGTGCGGATCAAGTTATCTCCTCGTGGGAGTTGTCTCGTCGTGGGGTAATAGAGTTGATCGAGTTATCTCCTCGTGGGAGTTGTATCGCGATAATGTAGTGGCACGGAGCTAGTATTCTCCTCGTGGGAGTTGTAATTTATCGACATTGTCAATGTTTTGACGCGTTGCTTGTCTGTGTTTACATATAGCCTTGTGCGTGATGTACTTGAGGAGGGGATCAGACTCTCAAAATTTTGTTTTTTTTTTTTTTTTTTTTTTTTTTTTTTGTTATGGGGATCTTGCCCCTTGTTAGACCTCGTGGGTCGTAAGTATGTTTGGACCATGGCCACGTTTTAATGAAGGACCCATCGAAAACAATTAGATAAATTTTGAGTAATCAAGCTGACCAGGCTATATAGATTCCCATAATATCTCTAAGTGTTTCTAGGGTCGTAATCGTGCTAACTTGAGCTTGCGATTCTATAGTGAATTTCGGGCGAGTTGTCTTGCAGCGAAGTTATTGGAGCATTAGATGACGCGCGACTGAGGATCGTGCGGATTGAGGTTGCTCTGAGCGAGTTGTCTCCTCATGGGAGTTGTCTCGCAGCGAGTCTTATTATCGAGCGAGGTGGGTGCACTTGTGAGTTGCATTGCAACGGGTTCGTAGCGCCGAGCGAGTTGTCTCCTCGTGGGAGTTCTCTCGCCGCGGGTTCGTAGCACCGAGGGAGTTGACTCCTCGTGGGAAGGGGTTATAGGACCGAGCGAGTTGTCTCCTCGTGGGAGTTGTCTCGCTGCGGGTCGTCGGTCCGAGCGAGTTGTCTCCTCGTGGGAGTTGTCTCGCTGCGTGTTGCAGGATCGAGCGAGTTTGCTCCTCATGGGAGTTGTCTTGCAAGGGTTGTAGGACGGAGCGAGTTCTGTCCTCGTAGGAGTTATCTCGCTATGGTTTCGTAGACCTTAGGGAGTTGGCTCCTTGTGTAGGTAGTAGTACTAAGGGAGTTGGCTCCTCGTGGGAGTTTTCTCGCTACGGGTTGTAGTTCCGAGCGAGTTGACTCCTCGTGGGAGTTTTCTCGCTACGGGTTGTAGTTCCGAGCGAGTTGGCTCCTCGTGGGAGTTATCTCGCTGTGGTTTCCTAGACCCGAGGGAGTTGGCTCCTCGTGGGAGTTGTCTCGCAAGGGGTTATAGAACGGAGCGAGTGGTCTCCTCGTGGGAGTTGTCCCACTGTGGGTAGTAGTTCCGAGCGAGTTGGCTCCTCGTGGGAGTTGTCTCGCAAGCCCCCCACTCTCGAGACGATGTGGGAGCCAAGTCGAAAAGGGTACCGGGTCGTGTCGAGAGTAGATCGGTGATGTAGTCTTGCGTTAATCGTTGGCATGGCGTGGAGAAATAATATTTTTTATTTATCCATTTGATAGCGAACGCGATTTGGTAGGCGCGTTAAAGACTCGCGCAATTTGGTGGAGCGCGTTGAAATTCTCTTGCGATTTGGTGAAGTGCGTCAAAATCTACGCGCAATTTGGTAGAGAGTAGTAAAAATTGCACGCGATCTGATGGGAGTGCACGCTCCAAGGTGGCCTTGGGAAGGCGCGCGCATCTGCTGGCCCCCAGGCGCGTGTGAGCACGCGCTTCGCAATATTATTAATTTTTTTTTTCTTTTTAGATAGAGGCGCGCGCGTGGCTTGGAGGGGGCGCGCGGTCGGCTTGGCTGCATTTTTATTTTTGAATGGAGCCGCGCGCGCGGCTTGGCTCGCGCGTGGCTTGGCTCGCGCGCGGCTTGGCTGCTGCTTCTTCCCTTTTTTTTTTAATGGAGGCGCGCGCGCGGCTTGGAGTGGACGCGCGGCTTGGCTCTCGCGTGGCTTGCCTCGCGCGCGGCTTGGCTCGCGCATGGCTTGGCTCGCGCGCGGCTTGGCTGCATTTTCTTCCATATTTTTTTTTCATCCTCTTCTTCTTATTTCTTCTTTTTTTCATCTTCTTCTTTTTTCTTCATCTTTTTCTTCTGTTTTTTCATCTTCTTCTTTTTTCTTCTTCTTTCATTTTTTTCTTTCTTCTCCTTTTTTTTTTTTTTTTTTTTTTTTTTTTTTTAGGTGGTTGATGTTCACTCTTTGGGGATGTTCTATATTTTGAGTAGGGAGATTATACTCGTCTCTTGAGATGAGATGTTCACTCTTTGGGGTTGAAAGGTAAGGGTGATGCCAACCTTGGGATGGGATAGCCCCCCACTTTAGGATGAGGCGCTCGAGACCTATGGTCTGAGGTGGATGCGCACGGTTGTGCCATTGCTTCAGTGGCAACACGAGTTGAAACTTTCGCGGTCGTACACTGAAGGTCCTTATCGGTTATCTGATCCGTTAGAGGAGCAAGTAGAAGTTGATCTTGTTGAAGGTTCGACGATCATACGCTAAATGTCCTCTTCGGTTATCTGAACCGTTCGGGGGGGCGGAGGTAGGCCCCAATGGAGTGGACAACCCATGGCGAACGAAATGTTTTGGAGGCATTGTAAACCCCCAGGGAGTCGATAACCCTTGGCGAACAAAATATTTTGGGGGCAAATGTAAGCCCCCAGGGAGTCGATAACCCTTGGCGAACGAAATATTTTGGGGGCAGATGTAAGCCCCCAGGGAGTCGATAACCCTTGGCGAGCGAAATATTTTGGGGGCACTATAAACTCCCTGGGAGTCGATAACCCTTGCGTTGGAGAGCCTCTTCGGTTGTCTCAACCGATCGAGGGGCGGGAAGAAGTGGATCCTGTTGAGGATCTAGTGGGACATCACGAGGAGGATCTCGTGGTGGATCCCGAGCATGGGGAGGAGGAAGTGGTAAGCCAGAGCCTCCACGAGATGGGAGGTTGTTAACAGTGTCACACTCCCCTGAGCAGATGTCTCAAGGCCATCATGTGCGCTATGTGATTGTGTTTGCCTTCCCACAGACGGCGCCAAAATGATGATGCTAAAGATAGATCACCTTAGAGAGTTGAAGTAGGATGAGCTGGATGAGCAGAGTGGATCACTGGCTCACGAGCTTGATGACCTTGAGATACCTGCGATCATAGAACACGTGAACTAGGCCGGGGGTTGATCCGGCGGAAACCCCTCTGACGCTCAAGTCAGACGTGCTGATCATAGAAAAAAGTCCAGAGAATACATGTTGTAGTATTGCTTAGTTAATAGGACGTACCTTAAGGAATGAGCTCAAACCTTTATTTATAGCTTAGTTGAGATTGTCGGGCTCAAACCTTACTTGAAGGTGATTGGGCCTCGGTGATAGTGCTCTTCGATATTGGGCTCGTGGCCCAGTAGGTAAATAATTTGTAGGCCCATTGTGTTGAGCCACTTAGGCATATCAATTTCTATGGAAACGATACAACTCGGTATATGTATCGATTGTAATTAAATACTGGTAAATGTCGTTCGATATATGATATTGTTACGGTTAGAAAAGTTAGTGGCTTAGTTAGTGGCTTAGTTAGTTAGTTAGATTAGCGGATTAGTAGGTTAATTAGATTAAGTAGATTAGGGCACGTCTCAAAGTGGTCTTAGTTGATAGGGCACGTTCACTTTATTTGTAAGTGTTGTAAATCTGATGAATGAGAGGAAATGGAGGAGAATTATTGAACGATAATTATAATTCCTCTTATCTTCTCTCAATTCTTCTTTGTTATCTTTCTATTTCTTCTTCTTTCTTTTGGGACCATATCAGTGGTATCAGAGCCACGTTCCATGGAAACTCGAAATAAATCCAATGCCGAGTTTCGCACTGAGGTTTTCGAAATCCTTGCAAAACATGAATCCAATTTAGATCAAATACACAATACCCTCCAAATTGTCCTCAAAGAGCTTCAAGCCCTACGGGCTTCTTCCGCACAATATAAAGTTCCCGAAAATGATGTCAACCCCTTTGCTGCGGGAGAAACATCACAAACAGTCAAGCCAAATACAACCATAGCGACAACTCACACACCTCCAACTCTTCTTCCAAACACAAACCTCAAGTTGCAATTTCCAAAGTTTACCAGCGAGGATCCAATGGGGTGGATATACAAGGCGGAGCAGTATTTTGAATTTCAAAATATCCCAGCAACGCAACATGTTCAACTCGCTTCCTTTCATCTTGAGGGGATCGCCTTGCAGTGACACCGGTAGTTAACAAAATTCCGAGGACCCTTGTCGTGGGACGAGTTTTCAAAGGCTCTTTTAAGCCGCTTTGGACCGACCGATTATGAAAATCCTTCTGAATCTCTCACCCGCCTCAAACAAAGTACAACCGTGGCTGTGTACCAGGAGGCTTTCAAAAAATTATCCAACCAAGTGAACAGTCTTCCGGAAAACTTTTTAATCGGTTGTTTTATTGCAGGTCTCTCCGATGAGATTCGCCTGGATGTGAAAATTAAGCAGCTTAATTCTCTAGTAGATGCGATAGGCGTGGCACGACTTGTGGAGGAAAGAAACATGCTACAATAAAAATTCCCACAACCATTCCACTCGCAAACTACACCAACAAAGATAGGAGTCACAACCACTTCTACGTCGGGTATTTTAGGCCCTCCGTCCACCATTTCACTGCTCACCTTCACGAGAATAACTGGACAAGCAGAACGTTAACGGAGAGAGAAAGGCTTATGCTACTATTGTGACGAAAAATTCAAGCCAGGGCATCGCTGCCAACAACCTCAATTTTATATGATCGAGGATATGCACGTGGAGGATGTTCAGCCAACCAACCATCCAAGCACTCAGAATGATCCTATCCACATCCTTGAGGACAAGCATACTTTGAGCGGGTGGGAATCTTACGGTTAGAAAAGTTAGTGGCTTAGTTAGTGGCTTAGTTAGTTAGTTAGATTAGCAGATCAGTAGGTTAATTAGATTAAGCAGATTAGGGCACGTCTCAAATTGGTCTTAGTTGATAGGGCACGTCCACTTTATTTGTAAGTGTTATAAATCTGATGAATGAGAGGAAATGGAGGAGAATTATTGAACGAGAATTATAATTCCTCTTATCTTCTCTCAATTCTTCTTTGTTATCTTTATATTTCTACTTCTTTCTTTTGGGACCATATCAGATATCCAATACAATACAATATTTATGATATTTGTTTTGGTCAAATTTTGAAATTTAAAGACGATTTCTGCGATTTTCAGCACAATAAGGGTGATTTGTGCAATTTTCAACACATTTTTTTATAATAATTGTGGGTGCGTGTGTGTGTAGTGTGAGGCAAACCGAAAAAGAAAATTCTTTAGATATACTTTTTTGTCCTACCAATCAAAATCAACAAATTTGTTCAACATATAAATGAAAAAGGAATTTATATCAGCAAATGTAATAAAATACACAATATCATTTCTAAAAACTATTACTTCTGTTCTATTTAATAATGTAATGTTGAAAAGTTTAGTTTAGATCTATTTTAAATGAATGATTTGACTTTAAAATATTAAGTTTTACATGTTTATTGTTGGGGGCTATTTGAGATAATCGTTCACACAATTTCGTAAAAGGATAACCTCCGCCCATAGCTCAATATTCCACTTACCCCTGTTATATTCAGAAAAAAGGAAATAAAATATTTATATAATATAACTCAAATTTAAATATCGTATTTGAGATAATCCCTTGAATTGCAAATATTTAATTTTTCTTTATTTGTTTTAATTTTAATTTTTTTTTAACTTTTTTTATAAAAAAATCAAATTTCATTTTTTTTTAAATCACTTTTTATTATATTGTTCCACTATCTAATTAACATAATCCAACGAATGGAAAAGAAAAGAAAGAAAACAAAATTAATAATAAAAATAATAATAATTTTGTAATAGAATTCACTCATACTCCCAAGTCCTAGTCACATCAAAATGAAGTCCATGCGTCAATGCGTCAATCATGCTACCTAATTTTATTATTATTGGTGTTAGGGGCCTTTTGCTTTGATTGATCCAGTGAGATAGATTAAATACTCCCAATGCATTGATTGTTTGGTCGTATTTTATAGTGTATGGATTATTTGTGGGTCCCACAAGTCTTTGATTCTCTTATCTCACCTCCAAGGTGAGATTGCCCAATCCCTTCCCTTTCTGCCGTGGCCCACACAATTACTATCATATCTACAGTAACATCTTATATGCGAAAAATGAAAAAAGCCCCGAGTAGTTGTCAAAATTACACGTCAACCACATATAAATACATCATTTTCCCCATTCCAACTCTTGAAACCCTAGCTGATGAATTTTTCGTGCAGCATCTTCTGTCAATTGAATTTCTTCTTCACCCTTTTGTAATGTATCTATTTTTTTTTGTCAACACATCGAACACATAAATCTTATTTTGAATAGATCGCCCAAAGTGAAGGTGGAATTCTGGTTTTCCCAATTTGGAATCAGGCCAGGTTAGTGATGGGTTTCTCCAGTACATCCCAACTTTTTCGATTTTTTGCAATTTTGCTACAATATTGTAGTTGTTTGTGGGTGTCTGTTACTGATTTTTTTGCATTTTGGCCTCGCCTATTAAGGATCTTGAAACTGCCAGTGTGAAAAATTAATTGTAGTATCAAGTATGGTCAGTGTTAATTATTTGTTAATGATTTTACAAAAATTGTGTTCTTGTATTTTTTTTCCACAATTGTAAACAAATGAATATCAACAATTTTCCCTTTGTGTGTCATTATTCTTGCTGAATCCCTCTTGTTTCTGAATGAATTTTTTGAAAACAGCCCTGTCGTTTGGATCGATGGATATTACCAAAAAAGAAGAGGTTACGGTTGTACTCAATCAAGTAATAGATGACATTATGCTTGACATAGTAACTTTTGTTCGATTTTATGTCTGTGAGACGTCGTCATCTTACCAGTTCAGTCCATGTTCCGAGATCATATAGTTTGATTGCTTAAGCACCTTCTCAATTAAATAATTTGAATGACCTTTTGAGTTTTAATAATGTGACATGTCATGATAATCTTAGAATGAACTTGGACACCTTTAAACGTTTTTGTTACCTTCTTGAACATCTTAGTGGTCTTCTTCGAACAAGAAATGTCCAAATACCCGAACAAGTAGCTATATTCTTATAAATCTTGGGTCATCATACGAAAAATGTTGTCGTCCGGTTTTCTTTCAAAAGATCTAGGTTCACCATTAGCAAACATTTCTATGGGATGTTAGAAGTTGTTCTTAAATTGCACTATGTCCTCCTGGTTAACCCTCATCCTGTAGATGAAAATTGTGATAATGAGAGGTCGCACTTCTTTAAGGTACACTCAATTATTGGTGAATATTTTCCTTCAAAGTATCATTTTTTTTTCATAATACAAGTTTTATAACATCCATGGCAACACTTTCCGCACGTGATTAGGGTTGTCTCGGTGCACTAGATGGCACTTATGTTGATGTCAGAGTTTCCTTACTTGACAAACTAAGGTATAGGAATCGGAAGGGTGACATATATGTTAATGTACTTGTCGTTTGTGATGTTACCCTCAATTTTGTATATGTGTTGACTGGGTGGGAGGGATCTGTCGTGGATAGTAGAGTCCTTCGAGATGCTGTCACTAGGGCTAAGGGTGCCTAAGGGTAAGAACCTTAAAAATTCTTCTTTTAGAATCCGAAATGAAATACTGCGTATTAACAATGTCATGTCAACCTATAGGTCAGTACTATCTCGTTGATAACGGCTACAATAATGGGGAAGGTTTTATGTCACATTACCGACATGTTAGGTACCATCTTAAAGACTACGTTGTAGGCACACTTGCACCTCAAGACTACCAAGAATATTTCTACATGAAACATGCTAAAGCCCGTAATGTGATAGAGCGGGCATTTGGAATTTTAAAGTCCAGAATTGGTATTCATAAGAGTGCCACATATTACCCAATCAAAGTTCAAAACCGCATTATAATGGCTTGTACTTTAATTCACAACTTTATACGGACTACGAATGACTACGACCCCGTGGAGGCCCTTGTTCCACAATTTGTGACAACCAATGAAAATACTCCAAACTGTGTCGAAGTCATACGAAATGTCGAGTCATCCGAACAATGGACCGATTGGAGAGACAATCTCGCGCATAACATGTATAACGAGTGGCGTAGTAGTAATTAGTAAAACAAAGTTTCTATTTTGAACAGTTAATTGTTATGGTTTTGACTATTTTATGAATTGTAATTTTATTTGATTTTATTTTCCCATGACTTTGTAATGTTCAACTGTTTGTATGTTATTTATTTTATTAAATGGTACTTGTTTTTTATGTGCATTAAAAATGTGAGATTTTTTCATTCATATTAGTTATGGAGGGAACTAGCCTGTCCCAAAGAAACTCCAATTTGAAAAGGAAATTGGTTATCACACATAGGACTTGGACTTTGATAGAAGAACAAATATTGATTTCTCCTTTGAAAGTCATTGTTGCGCGTAGGTGGAATGTGATAACGGGTTCAAAATAGGTTATCTTGCTACACTCGAGGGTGCGATGTCTGTTTCGTTTCCCGAGACTGACTTGAAGGTTGAGCCCCACATCCATTCCACAATTCATGGTTGGAAGAAAACTTACGGTTCATTAAGTTCAATGTTGTCACGTAGTGGTATCGGCTGGAATGACTCGTCATCTACGATTGATGTGCAAGATGATGAGGCCTGGAATGACTACGTCAAGGTATACGTTATGTTATTATAAGTTATAAAATGTATGCATTTATTGACATTTGCTAACATATAAAACACGTTATAATTTTTAGATCGACCCAGCTGCACGTACTATGCGCTACAAGGCATGGCCTTGCTACAAGGACTGGCTTGTAATATTTGGCAAAGACCGGGCCATTGGGGGAGCATGTCGAGGCCTTCGTTGAAGTTGTGAATGATTTAATTGGTTCTTCGAAGGGAAAAGAACCGACAAGTGTTGGTGGTGGAAATATTTCTTTATGAGACGCATCGATTGATGGTAACAGTACTCCATATGTGTCTATTTTCGGAGGAGAGAGTGCGACTAGCTGTAAAACCAACCGAAAAATAAAGAAGAAAAGGGCCCGCGCCGATGACATAGACCTTCAATTGGTTGAGATCATGACCAAGTTCTTCGACAAAGCCGACGAAAAATTGGGGCACCTTGTGAAAAGGGTTGCTTTTGAGTTGGATGTGTCGGAATCGAGGAAAAAGGTTTTCGATGCCCTTTCGAATACTTATCCGGCGAGGACAAATTGCATGTGACGAAGGTCCTATGTGAAACGGACAAGGACATGGACATCTTCTTCAGTGTCAACGACGAACACAAGGAGCTAATGGTGGCGATGATTCTTCAAGGGTGTTTAATTAAAATAATGGAAAATTGTTCGAAGTATTAGTAATCGTAAAAATTTTATTCCTACGTGTGTATCGCCATTTCTTAATGTAGTATAGGCGACGCATAACCTCAAAAACTTTATTATTTGCTCACTTTTGTTGTAATGTTTGGTGAAGTATGTAATCATATATGGACGTAGTGTATTTGTATTAAATACTTTTTGCAGGATTAACGGTTCGCTTATTTTGATGTAGTAAATGTGAAATGTATTATTCCCGCTATTAGTTTTGCATATACACCATCAGTAGAAAAAATAAACATGGTAGATCAATAAAAATATATAGGAGTAACAAAATATGATTAATAGACCAATGAACAAGCATTGGCCAAAATAAACTGCACTGTCATATTAATACAATTTAGAAAGAGAAGTGCTTGCAGACATTGACATATTTTTTAAAACCAAACAAAGGACGAACAACACACATACGAAACATTCTAGAGTTATATAAATAATGCCGATTGGAAAATTAGATTTTAATTTCATCAAACAGTCCTCTCATATCTCCGGGTTATTCGAACAAACTGAGGTAGTTGTCTTATCTTTTTTTTGATAAGTTCGATTATTACCAGATTTTGGATTTGGAGTTGGGTGGGTTCGTATCTTGGCAGCACCACAGTTGAAAGAATTTGCGTCACTATGAATTGTTTTTTACGAACCCTCGGAGTCAGGGTAGTAATTCAAATAGTCGAAAAATGTTGAATTTCTTACTCTTTTCTGAAGCAGATGAAATATTGATGACATAAATCATACGATTTTCAGCTTGTGCAACAGGGCCTTTTGGGACAGCCATAGCGTTTTCATCGCTCGGTTCACCCTCGCTATCGAACGATAGTACAACAACGTTTGGGCCAGGTTGAGCATACACCACAATATCTTGGAAAAGAATCCATAACTCTTGCTATTTTGATTCACCGGATATACGGTATTTGTATGCAGAATACTTTTCCTACACTAATGGATATAAAAAAAATCCATTAGACAAATATTAAATATCGATGGTCATTATATATAGTTCTTGTTTACCTTCATTATGTTATCCCATACTACACCGGCAACAGTTACAACGTTGGTTTTCGGATTATAGTACACACCATCTAACTTCAACAACCATTGAATGTTTCCGAAATGATCACGAAGGAGGCCGAGTTTTTTTAGCAAGAACTCTTCAGAGAAAAACAGTCCGTGCTTGGTTGTGAACATGTCTTGTGCTAGGAATAAAGAGCCATATGTTTTGTCGGGCCAAACAAAGCTACCAAGTTGCACTTCAAGGACCATGAAGTCAATGGAAATATTCTCAATGTATTCAATCCAATTTATTTGCATTACGAACTCTCCCCGTCGAAAGATTGGCTATTTTTTCGGTGCCATTATATTTTGAAGACTTGAGTAGCCAAAGAACATTATCACACACTTTATACATTTTATTCCTTTTTTATTAATAAAATAATTCACATAATGTGCATTTATATTGTCAGCAATCAATAAAAATGAGGTTGTAATGGTCTTTTCTTAAATTTTACATCAAGCTTTTTTCCAAACAATAAATTCCCAACTACTTAATTTATTCTAACAATTAAAAATATGTTGTCATTAAGTATTGAAATTTCTTTACATAGCAGAATACGGGCAGCTGGCATTAATTCATGCAATGGATGACAAGTTCTCGACTGGTGTGAAAATTAGGCCAATACAGTCATTAACTTCTACGAAACGTATACAAAAGTGCATTGCAATAAATAGTTGAATGATCTCTCATCTACTACTATTTCTAGAATAAATCTATGCTTCCCTTTCTACCTATATAAACATATCACCATCCATGTTTGGGCCAAGTTGTGAAAAGAGTTAAAAACAAATAAAATCCAAGAAAAAGGCCAAAAATACGAAATCAAATAATCAATGGGTTCTTCAATGGAGATGATTGGCCGTTAAGTTACGACTTGGTGATGCATGCAATTCATGAGAATTGCATTGAACTGGAAAACCTAGATACAGTTGAGGTTTTCAATGGTGTCCTCTTCCACGCTACAAAGGATATATGTGACTACATTTTAAAAGAAATCACTTTTGAAGTATATTTCGAAACCCAGAGTCAAGCTCAACCCTTGCACGAAAAATGTTGCAGTCGACATGGCTATATTCTCTAAGGAGAATAAGGTATTTATTTTGGGAAAGTATTTATAAATTATATTATAGGATTAATGTTCTTCTAACAGTGGTTAATGAATATTTTATGCAGGAGACATGGGAAGAACGTTGGTTTCGTGCCAACGATTTTCCTGTTTACAACACATACGTGGTCATATTTCATATTAAGAATGCCGCTCAAATAGACTTCACCGTCATGACATGGTATTCTGAAGATGAGCCACTAGTGGTTGAAGACGAGGAAGACAATGAAGGGTCATAAAAGATTGTGGGGGGGAGATGCTAAAATTAATGAAGGAAAACAACCTTTGAATGGAAATATGGAAGGCATATCTGGTCAAGCTGGGGAAGAAGTGGTTGCTGAGTCCAAGGAGATGTAAAATTAGGTGGGGTCTACTATAATATCTACTAATGTATTAAAGATATTAGTAAGTTTGATGTAGTAATGGAATGTACCATTACAACTATTAGCCTAGGATGGCAAATTTTCTAATGTGAAATATCTAATTAGCCATCAAATTTGTGTCAGTTTCAGATCCAACATTCATCCCTTCTTCCTATTAAAAACGAATGAACAACATAAATTCACAGCATATTTATAACAGACACTGAGAATAGTCATACATACAATACATGCACCATATTAAAAAAAAAACTAAATTAATTGACTATGTCCTCTGTTCCAATTCAATATAAACTATAATGTGAATTGCAAGTTATCATAAACCGCAACAAACAACAATAAGACACAAAATTCACCAAACCAGTCGCATAGAACATAATATATCCCAAAAAACACAAAGTTAAGAAGTGCACAACACTACATACACATGTAATAAACAAATATAATTATAGACCCAACAAGTATTGACTCCCTTATTGTATGTAAGAGCAACTCCAATGGAGTTATTAACCATTAACTACCATTTTGATAATTTAAGTTAGAAATTTTCCACTCCAATGGAGTTATCAAATGAGTTTCTATTTTGATATTTTAATTTTTGGAATGTAAAAATACATTCGGAAGAAATAATACCGATTGGAAGTTAAACAACTTAACCACCTAAAAACCCAATTAGAAAATGACATGTGTTAATTAAAATATATTATCACATTATTTATTTTTTATTATCAACTATTTGATATTTATGGTTGGAGCAAATAAAATTAGTTAGGTATCAAATTAAAATATCAAATATCAAATAAATATTTGATAATTCATTTTGATATTTATGGGTTGGAGTTGCTTTAAGTAAGAGTGCTTACTTGTTGGAACCACTTTCTTCAGTTGTGCATCTAATAGCTATTGTTTTACCAGTTGTAATTCAGATTCGAGGCTATTGATTTTGTTCAGCAAACTGGAAATAATTAATTTTGATCGGTCACACATCGGAGGATCATACCATCTGAATAGTTCACAACTTTGCACCTATAAAACGATCCACGTTTAAAGGTACCATCAACAAATTAAAATACCAAATCAGACTACCACCAATATGAACAACAACTTCATTTAAATGATAACACTTATATGTCAAAAGATCCCCAATATAGTGGGATCTGCAATTTCGTAAACAAAAGAAGTACCCAATTGAAACCCTAATACTTTGAAACCCCAAAATACAAAGATTGAACCATAGCAACAGAAATTTGTAATACTTACACCTCTTCAAGGACACGAGATAAATCGACGCCCATGATTTTTATCTGACAAAGAAGTTTGTAAACCCAACTTCAAATTGCAACTAGAAAAACCAAAATTGTTTGGGATATAGCTGTTTTCACGAATTTTTTTGTGAGATGCGCTTCCACCGACGTCGTTGCTGGACCCAGAGCTCATCTCCAAATATATTAGAGGGTGTTTGGCTAAGCTTATAAGATGTTAAAAGGAGCTTATAAGATGTTTTAGAGCTTATAAGCTCTTCCAAAGTGTTTGGTAATTTTTTTGAAAAAGATCTTAATTTTTTTTAAAATAAGTTGTTGGAGAGCAAATAAGATCTTTTTAAATAAGTACATCTACCCCACCTTTTTATTTAAGATCTTTTAATGAGTAAAAATAGGAAATAAGCCCATTATCCAAACACTCTAAAAATTTATCTTAAAAATAAGATGTAACAGCTTATCAGCTCTTAAAACATCTTATCAGACATAAGAGCTTATCAGTTGTTTAAAATAAGCTTAGCCAAACACCTTCTTAGTTAGGAGAAGAATCGATTGAGGATAAAATGAAAGAAATCGACCGAACGACTGCGTGAAGCTCTTCAGTAGAGAAACCGAATTTTGATTTTTATGTTATGAATATATTATATGTCAATTTATTATTCTTATAAAAGGGCATTTTAGTATATTTGTCAATAATCATATCATCTCCCACAAAACAAATGTGTTAGTAATTTATCAACAAAAATATACTAAAAAAAAAAACAAATCTATCTAATCTATACTAACATACTAATCCTTACCACAAAAGCAAAAGATCCCTTAATATATTGAGTCTCTCATACCAAATCTTATTGGATCTAAATGACAATGCTAAACATTTTTTAAAATACACCCTTATTTCAAAATATAATATGTTCCACTTCTCAATTTTTTTTAATAATTTGCCCTTTTACCCTTAATTTAATATTTATATTCACGTTTCACTCCATATATGTTTTTTTTTCTTTATCTATATATATTTATATATATATATATATATATATATATATATATATATATATATATATATATATATATATATATATATATATATATATATATATATATATATATATATATATATATATATATATATATATATATATATATATATATATATATGACCCCCGAAAGGTAAGGCTCGGCCTGGCTACAGATGGATTCAATCCATTTGGATCATTGAATAGTAAGTATAGCACGTGGCCCATTATTCTAATGACTTACAACTTACCACCAAATATGTGCATGCAACGTTCTTTTATTATGATGTCTTTGCTTATTTCTGGTCCTAAAGGACCGAAAACTGGCATCGATGTTTATTTGCAGCCACTGATAGAGGAGCTGAAAGAGTTGTGGGTTACTGGAATTAGAACCTTTGATGCATCCACCAAGCAGTACTTCAATATGCGAGCGGCCATTTTGTGGACTATCAATGATTTTCCAGCATTTGGTAATTTATCAGGGTGGAGCACAAGTGGCTATCTTGCTTGCCCAAGCTGTGGTGAAAATACAGTATCTGAGCGGTTGTACAAATCAAACAAACAGTGTTTTATGGGCCACAGTCGTTTTCCCGAGGAAGGGGCACCACCTCCACCTTCGGGCGACGAGGTTTTATCACAGACAAATGGAATCAATGTTATATTTGGGGCAGGCCAAGCTGTTCATAAAGATTCTCAATGGCGGAAGAGAAGTATTTTCTTTGAATTGCCTTATTGGAAGAATAATCTGATACGTCACAATTTGGATGTCATGCACATCGAGAAAAATATTGGTGAGTTGTTACTTAAGTGGCTGTTAAATACTCTTAACAAAAGCGATGGTTTCGACAATGCCAAAGAGGATATCGAAAAAATAAAAAAGCCAACGTTGGGGAAATCTGGTCCACGATTTCCCAATTTAGTTCCAAAATTGGGGAAATATCACAAGATGCCTGTTCAATCTAAGAAAATTGTGTATGATGTTATAGCAAGCACTAAGGTCCCTAATGGTTATGCATCAAATATAGCCCGTTGTGTTAATGAAGATAAAATAGGGGGATTGAAGAGTCATGACTATCATGTTTTAATGCAACAATTGCTTCCCTTAGCGGTTCGCAATGTGGGGTTACCGACAAAGATGGCTTCCGCCATTATCCGATTGTGTAATTTTTTTCAAGGATTGTGTGTTGGGTTTCAGGCACGCGTACGCAGCGGAAAACAAAAATTTTATGCGAATTAAACGAGTTTAAAACACATAAGCACATGCCCGATAATATTAATTAATTAATTGCGTACCTTTGCGCTTCCAGCGAAATTAAATAACAACATATATGCTAATTAATTTAACCGAATTTAAATCAATTAACATGCTCGCGTTTAAACCAAATAACATGCTCGCAATGATTTAACACGATTACACATAATCACATAAAATCATACGAAAACAAACATGAATATATATTGTTTAAACGTAAACGAAAAAGAACTTCGAGTTCGTGTGTTTACCTCTTGAAGCGTGAGGTAGGAGCGCTAAGCAAGTCGAGATTGCTACGGAAACCAATCCGTACAATCGGGGCAGCAGCGGTGCAGCGGTGCAGCGGCAGCGGCGGCGAGACGGCCACGGCGGCGCGTGAATCTCACGCGCGGTCTTCCGGGGCGGCGCGTGGGGTAGCGTGCGGCTTCGGCTCGTGCGCTGCTCCTCGATTCTTCGATCTTCGATCTTCCTCCTCTCGGATTTCACCTCGTATACTTTGATCTACTAAACACGTGGCACTAGACACGTAATATTAGAAAAACGGAAGAAAAAGAGAAGGAAAGAGACTACCGAAGCAATCGGCCGATGAACGGCCGATTCCGGCGAAGTTCCGGCGACGGCGCCGGTGACGGCCGCGGGAGAGAGGGCGAGAGAGAGAGGGAGAACGGCTGCTAGGGTTAGGGTTTTCACTTGTTTTGTGCAAGACCTATAAATCTTGTATTTATAGTGTCTTGCATAAAACCCTAGCGGGCTTAAGTTGGACCGGGCCCAACAGCTTAAGTTCGCTAGTACTTTTACTTGCTCGTTTCTCTCAATCCAATGACCGAAAAATTGCAACGATTACATTTTCGGAATCATTATAAAGTCCTCGTCATTACGAGTGTCAATTCTCATTTTCCAACTTTCTAAAAGTGGAAACCCTAGTTCAGTGCACTTTCTAAATTTGGAAACTTCCCGATTTAGAAAGTCCACTACAACGTTCGCCTATTCTTTTCCTTTTCTTATTCTCATTCGTAATTCCAAATTACGAATGTTGGACTCAATCGTATTGACTTCCAATCATGCAAAGATAAACTATTTTACCTTTGACCGTTTATTCAAAGATCTCATGTGCACGAGCAGTGTGACCCTCGATGGTTCAGGTGTAAGCTAGCCGTGGGCCCACAACTCTTTGTGGTCAAAACTCGTCCCTTAGAGTTACGATTAAGATGAAGCTCGTTTCACCTTAATCACCCAACGAATCAAGATTGGCGTCTAGCAACTACGCGTCATGATTCCCTAGATACAAATGAAGTGCCTGCAAGAACCTTCAGATATAGTTAACGTACAGTACGGTCCGTTCGATGCATATGTCCCGATCGAACTAGAGGCATTGGTTCATCGAGACCTCTTTATATGTTCAATGACGGTGCGATCGTTCTAAGTGTTGTAATCCTTACGTGCATGACTTAGAGAATCGAATTCTCTAATCATCACTTAGTCAGCTCTGGCCAGAGACTTAGATTGATTACAAACTTTCAGAATACACAGGACATCCAAGACTATTCTAGCGATCGAATCCCCGACTACAATGCGCAGACCTCCCACTAGATTTCGGACTGCACGAACACTAGCCCTTGGGATGGTCCTCGGTGGAACTCAGGGACAGGTCACGATACAGCTGGTCCTCTAGTGAAGTCACGGTGATGTCTAGGTCATAAGGACTAATGGTGTACAACTATACCATAGATATCTCTACTCGATTATTGGGAACCACTTAGAGATTTCTAGGGTGAGGGAGTTCAGTGAACTCGTCAACTAACGAGCACCCACTTATGCATGCCGATATCACAATACCGTTTACTGATGAGATGCAGTACACATACACTAAGTGCTAGTCTTAATGGAAAAGGCCGATATCCTCATTAGTGGCGTAACCCTTCGACTAGGAACACGTTTAACAGTTATAATACTTAAGTAAATATCTCACGATCCTAACGATCAATTACTAGTATTTGTAATAACTGTAAGGACTATATCTATGCTTGTGACAAAGGGACAAAGATATAGAATGCCAAGGTGTTTTATCATTAATACGAATGAAGGTTCGTTTATTACAATAATAAATATGAAAGACCACAGCCACACGTTGGCTTGTTGGTCACGTACTCTAACATTGTGTTCCAAAACCAGCAAGTTTGATGACTTCCAAAAGCTGCACTCTGATATTGTAAAAATACTATGCGACATGGAGAAGTTTTTTTCCTCCGGCTTTCGTTGTTGTTATGTTGCATTTGCCGGTTCATCTAGCTCATGAAGTTATGGTTGCCGGACCAGTGCATTATCGATGGATGTATCCGATAGAGAGGTAATTATTTTTTTTTAAATAATGTCAAATTTGCAATAATTTAAATTAATAACATTGTATTTATCGAATAATTTTTGTAACTTCCGATATTTGGGTCACTTAAAGACGTTTGTTCGAAACAAAAAATGCCCCGAGGGTTCAATTGCTGAATGCTACGCAACTGAGGAATGCTTAAATTTTTGCTCGATATACATGGAAACATACTCCCCTAATGTTGGTGATGATGAGAAATGTAGATTTTCAATATTCTCCGAAGTGGCAAATGATAATGAAGTACGACCTAAGTATAGGTTTCTCAGTTATGATGAAATGGAGAAGGCACACAATTATTGTCTTTTCAACTGTGACGAAATTCAACCGTACATTGATTAAGTTTTTTTTATCGTTGGAATTTTTTTATTTTATTTTTATAACTCAGTGGCCTATTTATAACAAAAAAAATATACTTTCTAGGGAGCATCTTGAGACTATTAAGGATAAGATTCCAACAACTGACCATGCTTACCATTGGCGTATTCAAAAGTTGTAAGACAAAGAATTTCTCCCTTGGTTCCAATCCTATGTAAGTATACTTTGTATTAGATTGAATACATTGTTTTAGACAACGTAATTTACTTTTTGAGATAATAACCTGTTGATGGTAATTAACCAAACAGGTTCATGGCAAAATTGAACTAGATGAAAATATCAGAGCCTTAGCTCAGTCTCCTAGTTATAGAGTGAAGACTTTTAAGAGATTTGATGTGCAAGGGTTCACTTTTCACACTAAAACGTCGGAAGAGTCTAATTCTACTCAAAATAGTGGTGTTTTTGTCAACGCGAAGACAACTAGCTTTGCAAGTGCTAAGGATAAATCTCCGAGAGAAGAAAATTTAGGTTACTATGGAGTAATCAAGGATATCATTGAACTTTCGTTCGACCTAGATACCAAGAAAATAGTTATCTTCGAGTGTGATTGGGCTAATAATCGCACAAACAAGACGGGCAATCTAGGTTTTACACTAGTTAATTTAACCAGGCCAGATGCCAAAGCAAGTCCTTTTGTTATGCCATCCCAAGTATTGCAAGCATTCTACGTCGAGGGTCCGTGATAAGCCATGGGTGGTCCCTATTGTAATTAAACCAAGGGACAATTTTGCTTTAAAACCAGATGATCCTAGTGCTGAAGTTGAACAAGAGTGTTATGAGATACTTCCGATAAACAGTGGCGTAGATACTATAGATGTTATTGATGGGTATTTTTTTATTTATATTTATGCATGTTTAGTTAATTTTGAATTTAATTCATTTAATTTATATGCATATTTAATTAATGTAGAGTTTAGTTCATATTTATGCATCTCGTCATTTAATTTATATTTATGTATGTTTAATTAATGTAGATCTTATTTCCTTTTTAATTCATATTTATGCATGTTTAATTAATGTAGATATTATTTCCTTTTTAGGTGATCTAGGTGTTTGCGATGTCGGAGAAAGGTAAGGGCAGGGCTACTGTTATGGAGTTTGATGATAAGGGTATTTCAGTTGAGTCCGGGAGGACATAATTGGTAAATGAGCTTGCTAAACAGGTTATACATTGTGACCTCTTTAATCAGTGTATTTCATGGCCCACACACAAAAAGGATGGACGTGTGGATGAATTTTGGGCATGGTTCAAGGTAAATGGTATAAAAATTCTCGTATAACAATCAACAAAATTATTGTTTCAAATTACCTAATGTTATTTTTATTTTTCTTAGGATAAATATAATCTTCCCGATAATGATGCTACAAAGAAGTGGTTCAACAAGACTGCAAATGCTCGTTGGAAGGACTTCAAGTCTAGGGTTTTAAAGGCACATTTTGATCGCATGCCCGACCGTGAAACTGCAAGACGAACTCGTCCGGAGGGCTTTATTAGTGATGATATTATGGGGTCAATTGTGCGATCAATTTATTGCTATGAATGAGTCAGGGAGTGATGGGAAGGTAAATTTGTAATTCTTATTAATTAATATCATTATATGATTTATGCATTGCATCAAAATATAGTAACTTATGTGCTATTATTATTAGTCCAAATCTCAAAAATGTTGCGAAGCATGAAAGTCAATTGCAACCGAACACCATTGAGGTCGAACTAGTATCATCGGTTGGTCTCATAAACATGTAAGTGATCTTGTATACGTGTGATTGTATATATTTTAAGTTTTACTATAAGGGTGTAATTACTTTTATATTATTTATACAGGTTCAGAAATTTGGCAAGGTTTCTACCGTGGCAGGTAAATTCAGAAAAGGCTACATGAGCATCGATGCATTAAAGTAATCGGAGCCTTTACCTGTTGATGGTATTGATAGTGAGATTGGTGGGGGTGATGGTGAGCGACAAGTAGATCAGAGAGGAAAGCGCGAACTACGTGCCATTGCAGTAAGTTATTATTTTAGTTGTATCGATGCTTTATTTGCTATTTTGAACATGTTTGGGTTGTATATTGTAGTTGATGGATTATGGATTTATTTCGTACTTAGGTATCGATGATTGTGTAATGTAGTTGGTGGATCATTACGTTAATCGTACAATGTAGTTGGTGGATCTTTACGTGAATTGAACAATTGTGTATATTGGGTTCTCTAATGAAGTTGATGCTTATTTTTGTTGAATTGTTATTTTATTTCCTAGTTGAGCATATGTTGGTTGTTTAATGTAGTTGGTCGATCTTTATGTATGAATTATTGTGTTTTTGTTTACTTGAACATCTTTGGGTTGAGCAATGTAGTTGGTGTATTTATAGATGTTGGTTGTTTAATGTAGTTGGTCGATCTTTATATATGAATTATTGTGTTTTTGTTTACTTGAACATCTTTGGGTTGAGCAATTTAGTTGGTATATTTTATTTGAATTATTATTTTATTTTATACTTTATATCAAGTAATTAGTGTTAATACATTTTTTTATATTACTCATGCGGATTTGGACAAATTCTATCAAGAATGTATGAATGATGGGAGTGATGAAAGCACCGCCAACACGATAGCTTGCGAACGAGTACTATGAAAAACTAAAAGACTAGGACTTGGTTGCTCAAGTTCAAAGAAAGGGGCGAGGTCCAACTTATCTTCTGTTGCTAGAGATGAAGAAATAGCGGCTTAGAAAGAAGACAATCAGACTTTAAAGGACGAGATGAATCAAATGCAAAGTACTATGAAAGCCATAGTCGAATATTTTAGGGCTCAAGGTGTCGAGTTCCATCCCCCGAATCCACCCGGCGACGGCAACTAGTTTCCTCAATAACATTGGTTTTGGGTACTTTTATTTCATGTTTGAATGATTTAAGTTGTTATTTGGATTATCTTGTGTTTTGATAGAATTTTTGGATTATTTTGTGTTTGATGATTTTGTGTTTTAGAATGTTTCGATGATTTTATGTTTTGGAAGAATATTTTGGATTATTTAATTTAAGCGAGTTGTTTAATGTTTTTGTGTATTTAATTATATTGGAATTGTTTATTATTACAAGTCAAATAACAATTCAAATAAAAATCAGTAAAATATTAAAAAAAAAATATATTTATATATTTACGACGTTTTTAGAATATTAATCGCAATCGCAGAAAAAAAATTGCGACAATAGCTATATATTCGTCGCAATGTCATAACAAAAACTGTGCGACTTTAGTAAAAAAAAGACGCAAAGCTAAAAAAAATTGCGACGAAATCTTTTCGCAAAATATAGTCGCGACACCTTTGCGACGATATATATGTGTCGCGGTTGGAGGACGAAATGGGCGACGTATTGTCAAATCTGTCACAATAAATCAGCAGACGAAAAAGTTACAACATTGCGACGGTTATAATAAATCGTCGCAAACGGTTGCGACTTTAAAGAAAATACGTGGCAAATATTTGCGACGGTCACTTTTTTGACTTTTTTCCCGGCGAATTTCGTCGCAAAATTACAAATTCCGTCGCAAACGAGGTTTTTACGTCGCAAATAAACGTCGCCTGAAATGCGTTTTGGCGTAGTGTGACATGGTACTCTGAAGATGAGCCACTAGTGGTAGAAGACGAGGAAGACAATGGAGGGTCATAAAAGATTGTGTGGGGGGAGATGCTAAAATTAATGAAGGAAAACAACCTTTGAATGGAAATATGGAAGGCATACCTAGTCAAGCTGGGAAGATGTGGTTGGTGAGTCGAAGGAGATGTAAAACTAGGTGGGATCTACTATAATATCTACTAATGTATTAAAGATATTTTTTATGTTATCCTACTATGGAATTTTTTTTTTTTTAAGTTTGATGTAGTAATGGAATGTACCATTACAACTATTAGTCTAGGATAGAAAATTTTCTAATGTGAAATATCTACTTAGCCATCAAATTTGTGTCAGTTTCAGATCCAATATTTATCCTTTCTTCCTATTAAAAGTGAATGAACAACATAAATTCACAGAATATTTATAACAGACACTGAGAACAGTCATACATACAATACATGCACCATATTAAAAAAAAAAGAAAAAACTAAATTAGTTGACTATGTCCTCTGTTTGTTCAAATTCAATATAAACTATAATGTGAATTGCAAGCTATCATAAACCGCAACAAACAACAATAAGACACAAAATTCACCAAACCAGTCTCATAGAACAGAATAGATCCCAAAAAACATATATTAAAGTTACGAAGTACACAACACTACATACACATGTAATAAACAAATATAATTATTGACCCAACAAGTGTTTGCCCCCCTTATTGTATGTAAGTAAGAGTGCTTACTTGTTGAAACCACTTTCTTCAATTGTGCATCTAATAGCTATTGTTTTACCAGTTGTAATTCAGATTCGAGGCTATTGATTTTGTTCAGCAAACTAAGAATAATTAATTTTGATCGGTCACACATCGGAGGGTCATACCATCTGAATAGTTCACAACTTTGCACCTACAAAACGATCCACATTTAAAGGTATCATCAACAAACTAAAATACCAAATCAGACTACCACCAATATGAACAACAACTTCATTTTAAATGATAACACTTATATGTCAAAAGATCCCCAATATAGTGGGATCTGTAAATTCATAAACAAAATAAGTACCCAATTGAAACCATAATACTTTGAAACCCCAAAATACAAATATTGAACCACAACAACAGAAATTCGTAATACTTACACCTCTTCGAGGACACGAGATAAATCGACGCCCATGATTTTATCTGACCAAGAAGTTTGTAAACCCAACTTCAAATTGCAACCACAAAAACCAAAATCGTTTGGGATGTAGCCGTTTTCACGAATTTTTTTGTGAGATGCGCTTCCACCGACGTCGTTGCTGGACCCAGAGCTCATCTCCAAATATATTAGTTAGGAGAAGAATCGATTGAGGATAAAATGAAAGAAATCGACCGAACGACTGCGTGAAGCTCTTCGATAAAGAAACCGAATTTTGATTTTTATGTTACGAATATATTATATGTCAATTTATTATTCTTATAAAAGGGCATTTTAGTGTATTTGTCACTAATCATATCATCTCCCACAAAACAAACGTGTTAGTAATGTATCAACAAAAATATACTCAAAAAAAAAACAAACAAGAGGATATTAAAATTACACAATCATCTCCACCACAACTCTATCTAATATATACTAACATACTAATCCTTACCACAAAGGCAAAAGAGCCCTTAATATATTGAATCTCTCATACCAAATCTTATTGGAACTAAATGACAATCCTAAACATTTTTTTTTTAAATACACCCTTATTTCAAAATATAATATGTTCCACATTAATTGTTTTTTTTTAATAATTTGCCCTTTTATCTTAATTTAATATTTATATTCACGTTTCACTCCATATATGTTTTTTTTGTTATGTATATATATATATATATATATATATATATATATATATATATATATATATATATATATATATATATCTCAATCACGAACTTCCTCTTAAGGATGATAATTTGACCCATCCCGATGGATCCCTATTGACACAGAAAGGAAGCGCGATAAATAATTAATTTCACAAACTAATATGAAAAAACACGACTCTAGAATCCACCAGACAACTGAGAGAAAACTCATAAGTTTTATTGATAAGAAACGATGCTGAAAAAATAAACCCTATAACAACTATTTATACTAATGAAAACTGAAAAACCTAATCAAACTAGGAAAACTAGAACATTACCAAGAAAAAGGAAAAACCGAAATAACATCTAAATCTAATAGAATACAAAAAGTTGGAAATATCGCAACTTGCGGATTTCAAATCCGAATTTTCTAGAATTAATTATGAATTATTTAAAACTTTCATAAAATGGCAAAAACGTCGTTTTGAAGGCCTAAACGACCTCGAAACGTCAAAATCCATCGCACATCACAGCATAGATGTGAGATCAGTTCCCCTCTTAGTTCCAATTCGGAAAACCTTGGCCTCGCGCAATTCCGCCTCCGTCGCCTCTTCATCACCCGCACAACCCTAAAATTTTTCTTCTCCAGACCACTCCTCATTTGTCGATGTGTCACATTCCTCTTCTTTTCCATAATGCCTCATCGCAACCACATGCCGCTTGAAATCATGTCAAAGGTAACTTGTTATGAGTTGGGTAGTTAGGGTAGCGATAGGGGTTGATTAGGCAAACTATTGGGCTCATATAAACATTTGGACTTGGAGTCCATTGGTGGACTGTGGCCCAATAATGTTATGCTTAATTGGCTCAGAATTAGGTCAAACCTTAAAGATAGGTATGACTTATAAATACACTACATTTTCCTCCATAAAAGGTACCCTTTATTTACACACAATACACACCCCTACACACACTAAATCACACGATCAAATCACATGTCTCACATAGTTTTTCCTATTTCGTTTTCCTTGTCATTTTACTCTTTCATGAACTATTTACCCAATTAACTTGAGCGTCAAAGGGTCTCCCCGGGCCTCAAGCCCTGGGATTTCAGATGAGCGGAACAATTTTTCAACGACCAAGATCGGGGAAGGTGTTCAAGAAGAGCCAATGTTGATGGTGGTTAAATTGACATCCATCAGGTAGTTATTAGGGTTACTAATAGCATTTAGTACATTAGTAGGGTTAGTTTGGCAATTAATAAGAGGTTAGGTGAGCTGAATAAGTAGTCCAGCTCATTAGTTACGCATGTCAATTGTCACTCGCCACGTGGCAACGAATCCAGCTCAGTAAATTTGAGTTGAGAACTCTATAAATAGCAATTCGTAGGAAATGGAAAGGCAGTTATTTGGCAATCATTCTCACTTCCAAATTCATATTGTTTTGTGTGCATGCTTCACACTTCACACACACGCACGATCTCATTATTTCCGATCATCAAGGTTGTTCAATAGAATTCCTTGGAGGAATCGCCGACGAAGTCGGACCGGAGATGTGAAGGGTGGAGCTGAAGTCTAACATAACCAAATGTTTTTTTTAGGCGAAGAGGTTAACTAAAAAAAAAGGATAGTTCTTGAATTAATAATATGAAAGTATTATGGGGGTTGCTCCGATATTGGATCCACAATTCAAGATGGTGTTAGTAGAGTCTTTGTACCGAAAAAATTATGGAGATCTTGCTTTTCTTGAGATTGATAAAGTCAAGAATATTTGCTACAAATTACTTGATGAGTATAGCTCCAAGAAAAGGGATAGTGATGGTGTATCATCGTCTTCATCGATGGTGGTAGATGATAGTCAATCTTCTAGTGGTGACATTTTTTGGAATATGGGGGGGGGGGGGGGGGGGGGGTTTGAAAAGTGTAGTTGGACCGTTACATGGAGATGTCGTTGTACCAAGGAGTAACGATTTTGATATTTTATCTTGATGGAAGAATAATGGACTTAAGTACCCGACTTTGAGATTGATTATGAGTGAATGTTCTAGCTATTCCCCTATTTACGGTTGCTTCGGAGTTGGCTTTAGTACAAGTGGTCGATTATTAAGTCCACATCGAAGTAGACTACATTCAAAGATGGTGGAGGCATTGATGTGTTCCCAATATTGATTTTGGGCTCAAATTAAAGGCAAGTTAACATACACTATTTTTTTTATGTTTTATTTAATTTAATTTGTACATGAAACTTACTTTTATTTTTAGGGGTTTTTGTGCATAAGTCCCCAACCAAGCATCTTTATTATTCTAGGTTTAGGGGCTATATCTCTTTCACCAATAAGCCCATCCATTTAATATTTATTATCAATAAAGGAAACATCATGTATATGACAATATTACCCCCAACCCTTTATACTCAATTCTTAATTGTAACCCCAATTTAATCAATTTTGTCCACAAAAATCCAATTTTGACTTTTTTTTTCAAAAACTTCTTTTTTCAAAAAAAAAAAATTTGGCAGCCGGATTCCGGCGTTGACTTTTCGATTTTTATTTTTTAACGTCTGCCGATAAACGTTGACCGTAATGATGCTGTCACTAACAGTAAATTAACGTAATTGTATTGCCGTTGACAATGCATTTATGTAATTGTTCTGTCGTTGACAGTAAATTAACGTAATATTATTGTTTTTAATTCTTTGTTATTTTTTTTATTTTGTTTGATTTGATGATAAGTCAACGTAATTATATTACTTTCGTTAACAGTAAAATAACTGTAAACACAATAATATTACTGTCAACAACATCGATATAATTATTTTTTGGGTTTTTTATTTTGTTTGAGTTATTCACGGAGTAACGTAATAATATTACTGTCTATTATTGTAATATTACTGTAAACACAATAATATTATCGTGGTTGACGGTAATATTACTGTTGTTATAGTAATATTGTTGTCAACCACATCAATATTATTATTTTGTTTGGATTTTTTTGTTTGTTTGAGTTATTCACGGAGTAATGTAATAATATTATTGTCTGTTATTAATATTACTGTGGTTGACGGTAATATTACTGTTGTTATAGTAATATTACTGTCACTCACAGTAATATTAATTCTTTTGGCTTTTTATTATGTTTACATTTGTTGAACGGTCAACATAGTAATATTACTCTATTACACAATAATAATGAGTTTTGTTATGTTAATATTACTGTGCTAGAGATTAATATAGCAATAGTATTGTGTTAAACTGTAGTTTAGTTAATTTTACTGTATTTAACAGTAATATAGTTAATATTACTGTCAATCACAACAATATTGTTGTTTAAACGAAAATAAAAATATTACAGAAGAAAAAAAAAAAAAAAAAGTCAACGCCGGAAACTGGCGAATAAATCCGGAAGAAAAATGAAAAAAAAAAAAAAGAATCGAAAAGTCAACGCCGGAATTTGGCGGCAATTGTTTTTTTGAAAAAACAATTTTTTTTTTGAAAAAAAAAATGTTTTGGGTCAAAATTTAATAATTTGTGAAATTTTGGGTCAAATTGAGTTTAAATTAAATTAAGGATGAATTTGGAGCATATTAAAGTATGAGGGGCTATTTTAGTCTTTTACAAAAATTTGGACCATGTGTGGACTTATTTGCAGTGTTCTAAAAATCGGCCGAGGCGGCCGATTAATCGGTCTCCGAGGCGGAGGCGGTCCAAAACTTTTACGATTTTAGTGTAAAGGTTTGAAAAAATGGTTTTTTGCCTGTGAGGCGGTTTGAGGCGATCCGAGACGGTCCGAGGCGATCAAACTTCGGTGGCAAAAATAGGCCAAAAATCGGTTTTTTTTTTTTTTTTAATACTTCAAAATAAAAGTTGGGATTTTAATTTAAAAAAATATGAGTTTATGCTTTATTTTGTTTATGTTAACTATTATTGTTAAAGAACTAATGATTTATGCCAGGAATGTTGAAGAATAAATGTAAATTAAAAAACATTGTCTTTTTATTTATATTTTATAAGGATATTTATGTATTATGATCTTATTATTATTAAACTTTTATTATGTTATTAGGATATATACATGATGGAGATATAACTATGTTGAAATATCTTTTTATATATGTTTTGAGTATTTATAAATAATATCTAAAAATATATTATATTAAATTTTAAAAACCGATTTATTTCCGATTTATCACCGATTAATCGTGAATCGGTCCCTGACTGCCTCCGACCCGATTACTGCTTTTTATAACCTTGCTTATTTGTAAAGAAGTTTTTGTCTGGATCTCTTTATGAATAAGTACCCATTGATTGACTTATTTGTAATGACCCCTTATTTTTATTGTTGTAGGTTCGTCTTCACAAATAGTACTTGAGAAAGCGATGCAAAATATTTTTAATGGTGAAGATGATGATGATCGTGAAATTGATGATGCTGGTGAAGATGTTTTGGAGGATTATTAGAAATAAAGTAGTTTGGTTTTGGATTATTTCATGTTTAAATGTGATGGATATTTTCATTTTATGAAATTTTGTATTAGATTTCAAGTTGAATTTGCACTTTGTTTGTTTTTTTTTTTTTTTTGAAATAAACGTTTAATTTATAAGTAGATTGCATATTTATTATTTAAAAAAAAAATACAGATGGGATTTTTTCTGGATGGGTACCCGTTTGAATTTTACGGGGTGGGTTCGGGGATTCTATTTCATAAAGTTCGGGATGGGAATTTCTATAGTGGGGCGGGAATGGGGATTGCAAAACCCGCCCCATTGCCATCCCTATCCTTTCTCTCTCTCTCTCTCCATCTCGTTCTCTCTCTCTCTCTTACACCGCGAAAGACTGTATAACAATCATAAAATATATCTCGTGAGCCAAATCGTACCAAATTACAACCAACAGAAATCCCTTGAAGAGAGGAATCCAGTGGTGGGTGAACAGTCGAATTCCAACCAGCGGTGAAGAAGTTATGCCTACAAGAATCTCCTTCCCCGTCAAAATTATGCATGCACAGTAGGTCACTCATAAAAACGGATTGAGAGCTCTAAATCTTACAAACTCACCGCCCAAATATATTACTTGACAAGGAGAATCGAACCATATAAATCCCGTCACATTCCAACCAACGGAGCAGGAGATAAGCCTCCAAACAAAACATTCGACGTCCAACTGCGCGCGCTCGGTAGAACGCCCACAGATCTAGCGATGCAAATCGTACGAAATCACAGCCCAAAGAAAGCCCTTGATGAGAGGAATCCAACGAGGGTGGAGGTGGTTTATGGCAACTACTTAAGAGATAGTGGTTTATGGTGCGGTATTTATGGCAATAGTGGAGGCGGTGGCTATGGCGTTACCGGCAGTAGACATGAACACCAGTTCGGTTAGAACCGAAACCGCAACTGAACCGGGGTCAACAGTTTTAGAACCAAATTGGAACCGGTTTGACCAGAACCGGAACCGGAACAGAGAAAATCGGTTCGGTTCCGGTTCCCTATTTTTGGAACCGAGAACCGATGGTTAGAACCGCGTTCTAACAGTTCGAACCGTGTTTTTTTAAGAAAAAAAATTAAATTATTTAAAGTTTTCTTTAAACCTTAAAATTTAAAAATTAAACCTTTCAATTTCTGTCCTTTTCTTTTTTTAATTTTTAAAACTAAAACTAATTCCTTCAAATTTTTTAAAAGTAAAAAAATATTTTTTTGAAGTATTTTGAAAGACAAATTAATTTTTTTAAGTCTTTGAAGTATTTTTTCTACTGTTTTTATTTAATTAACTATTTTAAATTATTTTTCTAAGTTATATATAAAAAAAAATTATTTAAAGATTAACTTTAAACTTTAAAATTAAAAAATTAAGTACAAGCCCTTTCAATTTATTTTCTTTTCCTTTTCTAATTTTTAAAACTAAAACTAATTCCTTCAATTTTTTTAAAAGTAAAAAATATTTGTATACCATTTTAAAAAAAAAATTAAGTCTTTGAAGTATTATTTCCACTGATTTTTTTTTAAACTAACTATTTTTAAAGTATTTTATTAAGTTATCTTTATATATAAAACAAAGGTTTCACCTAAACCCTAATCCCATTTTAGTGAAATATTTATTGCCCTAAACGTATTTTTGTTTATTTACTTGAAAGTTATTATAATTAAAAAAATATTTTTCTGCACAGTTTCTAGATTACACTACACGATTACATATTAAAGAAAAATCACGATAAAATATTTAGCCACAATGTTAAAACCGCCAATTTCTATTTCAAATGTTCCTCAATTCTCGCCATTATCGGCATATAAGTAAGCATGGTTCGCTGGAACGACGTGGGAACGGCCGGAACGGTCGTTCCGAAAGGGGAACGGTGCCCTCCGTTTCGGAATCCGTAACCAGAACGGTGTTTTCACTGGAATTCATCGGAACGCCGAGAAATCGGAGGGATGGGCAAGACGGAGCCACGGAATGGCCCCGACACGACCGGAACGGTGCCGGAACGGTTCCGCAACAGCTGAAATAATATGAAAAAAAACATAATTTGACTAAATAAAAAGTAAAAAATGTCTAATTTCACTGAAAAAAATAAGGAAAAAAAATATAATTAACTTTTTTGTAATGGCTCGTGACTTTTCTACTGTTCTTGTTTTTAATGTTTGACTTGTGACTTGTGAATTATTTCTTGGATTCTAATATTTTGTATTATGCTGAATTTGATTTTACTATTGGGTGCAGATTTTCACATCATCACATGCACTCCTCTAGGCTACAGTCTTTCACATCCATGTCTCCCACAAGCCACAGTTTCACTCAATAATAGAACAAATAATAATACAATTTGTGGCTTGATATCAGCTTTTATCTTCAATATATAATATATATAGAGAGGCATTGCAGAGGCATTGGAGGATAGAGAGTAAAAGAGAAATTGAAGTGTTCAATCATCAACTCTTCTCTCCAATGTACAATTTGATATCTTTATATATAAAAGAAAGGTTTTACCTCGAAACCCTAATCCCATTTGAGTGAAATATTTGTTGCCCTAAACGTATTTTTGTCTGTTTACTTGAAAGTTATTATTATTAAAAAAATATTTTTTTGCACAATTTCTAGATTACACTACACGATTACATATTAAAGAAAAATCACGATAAAATATATAACCACAATGTTAAAACCGCCAATTTCAATTTCCATTATTCCTCAATTCTCACCATTATCTGCATATATGTAAGCATGGTTCGCCGGAACGGCGTGGGAACGGCCGGAACGGCCGTTCTGAAAGGGGAACGGTGCCCTCCATTCCGGAATCCGTAACCAGAACGGTGTTTTCACTGGAATTCATCGGAACACAGAGAAATTGGTGGGATGGGCAAGACGGAGCCACGGAATGGCCCCGGCACGGCCGGAATGGTGCCGGAACGGCGCAGGAACAGCAGAAATAATAGGAAAAAAAACATAATTCGACTACAAAAAAAAAGGAAAAAATGACTAATTTGACTGAAAAAAAAATAACGAAAAACAATATAATTAATTTTTTTGTAATGGCTCGTGACTTTTCTACTGTTCTTGTTTTTACTGTTTGACTTGTGACTTGTGAATTGTTTCTTGGATTCTAATATTTGTATTATGATGAATTTGATTTTACTATTGAGTGCAGATTTTCACATCATCACATGCACTCCTCTACGCTATAGCCATTCACATCCATGTCTCTCACAAGCCACAGTTTTACTCTATAATAGAACTAATAATAATACATATCGTGAATTGATATCAGCTTTTATCTTCAATACATAATATATATAGAGAGGCATTGGAGGACAGAGAGTAAAAGAGAAAAATATAAACAAAGTCATTAAGAAAAAAATTGAAGTGTTCAATCATCAACTTTTCTCTCCAAGGTAAAATTTGATATCTTTATATATAAAAGAAAGGTTTTACCTCGAAACCCTAATCCCATTTTAGTGAAATATTTGTTGCCCTAAACGTATTTTTGTCTGTTTACATGAAAGTTATTATTATTAAAAAAATATTTTTTTGCACAATTTCTAGATTACACTACACGATTACATATTAAAGAAAAATCACGATAAAATATATACCCACAATGTTAAAACCGCCAATTTTCATTTCCATTGTTCCTCAATTCTCGCCATTATCGGCATATATGTAAGCAGGGTTCGCCGGAACGGCTTGGGAACGGCCGGAACGGCCGTTCCGCAAGGGGAACGGTACCCTCCATTTCGAAATCCGTAACCAGAACGATGTTTTCAGTGGGATTCATCGGAACGCCGAGAAATCGGTGGGATGGGCGAGACGGAGCCACGGAATGGCCCCGGCACGGCCGGACTGGTGCCTGAACGGCGCAGGAACAGCAGAAATAATAGGAAAAAAACATAATTCGACTACAAAAAAAAAGGGGGAAATGACTAATTTGACTGAAAAAAATAAGGAAAAAAAATATAATTAACTTTTTTGTAATGGCTCCTGACTTTTCTACTGTTCTTGTTTTTACTGTTTGACTTGTGACTTGTGAATTATTTCTTGGATTCTAATATTTTGTATTATGATGAATTGGATTTTACTATTGGGTACAGATTTTCACATCATCACATGCATCTCTAGGCTATAGCCTTTCACATCCATGTCTCCCACAAGCCACTGTTTCACTCAATAATAGAACTAATAATAATAGAGATCGTGGATTGATATCAGCTTTTATCTTCAATACATATTATATATAGAGAGACATTACAGAGGCATTGGGGGATAGAGAGTAAAAGAGAAAAATATAAACAAAGTCATTAAGAAAAAAATTGAAGTGTTCAATCATCAACTCTTCTCTCCAAGGTACATTCTGATATCTTTATATATAAAAGAAAGGTTTTACCTCGAAACCCTAATCTCATTTTAGTGAAATATTTGTTGCCCTAAACGTATTTTCGTCTGTTTACTTGAAAGTTATTATTATTAAAAAATTATTTTTTTGCACAATTTCTAGATTACACTACACGAATACATATTAAAGAAAAATCACGATAAAATATATACCCACAATGTTAAAACCGCCAATTTCCATTTCCATTGTTCCTCAATTCTCGCCATTATCGGCATATATGTAAGCATGGTTAGCCAGAACGGCGTGGGAAACGGCCGGAACGGCCGTTCTGAAAGGGGAACGGTGCAATCCATTCCGGAATTCGTAACCAGAACGGTGTTTTCACTGGAATTCATCGGTACGCCGAGAAATCAGAGGGATGGGCAAGACGGAGCCACGGAATGGACCCGACACGGCCGGAACGGTGCCGGAACGGCGCCGGAACAGTAGAAATAATATGAAAAAAATATAATTTGACTAAAAAAAAAGGAAAAAATGACTAATTTAACTGAAAAAAATATGGAAAAATAATATAATTAACTTTTTTGTAATGGCTCGTGACTTTTCTAATGTTCTTGTTTTTACTGTTTGACTTGTTACTTGTGAATTTTTTCTTGGATTCTAATATTTTGTATTATGATGAATTTGATTTTACTATTGGGTGTTTATTTTCACATCATCACATGCACTCCTCTAGGCTATAGCCTTTCACATCCATGTCTCCCACAAGCCACAGTTTCACTCAATAATAGAACTAATAATAATACAGATCGTGGATTGATATGATCAGCTTTTATCTTCAATACATAATATATATAAAGAGGCATTGCAGAAGCATTGGAGGATAGAGAGTAAAAGAGAAAAATATAAACAAAGTCATTAAGAGAAAAATTGAAGTGTTCAATGATCAACTTTTCTCTCCAAGGTACAATTTGATATCTTTATATATAAAAGAAAGGTTTTACCTCGAAACCCTAACCCCATTTTAGTGAAATATTTGTTGCCCTAAAACGTATTTTTGTCTATTTACTTGAAAGTTATTATTATTAAAAAAATATTTTTTTGCACAATTTCTAGATTACACTACACGATTACATATTAAAGAAAAAACACGATAAAATATATACCCACAATGTTAAAACCGCCAATTTCCATTTCCATTGTTCCTCAATTCTCGCCATTATCGGCATATATGTAAGCATGGTTAGCCAGAACGGCGTGGGAAACGGCCGGAACGGCCGTTCTGAAAGGGGAACGGTGCTCTCCATTCCGGAATTCGTAACCAGAACGGTGTTTTCACTGGGATTCATCGGTACGCCGAGAAATCAGAGGGATGGGCAAGACGGAGCCACGGAATGGACCCGACACGGCCGGAACGGTGCCGGAACGGCGCCGGAACAGTAGAAATAATATGAAAAAAATATAATTTGACTAAAAAAAAAGGAAAAAATGACTAATTTAACTGAAAAAAATATGGAAAAATAATATAATTAACTTTTTTGTAATGGCTCGTGACTTTTCTAATGTTCTTGTTTTTACTGTTTGACTTGTTACTTGTGAATTTTTTCTTGGATTCTAATATTTTGTATTATGATGAATTTGATTTTACTATTGGGTGTTTATTTTCACATCATCACATGCACTCCTCTAGGCTATAGCCTTTCACATCCATGTCTCCCACAAGCCACAGTTTCACTCAATAATAGAACTAATAATAATACAGATCGTGGATTGATATGATCAGCTTTTATCTTCAATACATAATATATATAAAGAGGCATTGCAGAAGCATTGGAGGATAGAGAGTAAAAGAGAAAAATATAAACAAAGTCATTAAGAGAAAAATTGAAGTGTTCAATGATCAACTTTTCTCTCCAAGGTACAATTTGATATCTTTATATATAAAAGAAAGGTTTTACCTCGAAACCCTAACCCCATTTTAGTGAAATATTTGTTGCCCTAAAACGTATTTTTGTCTATTTACTTGAAAGTTATTATTATTAAAAAAATATTTTTTTGCACAATTTCTAGATTACACTACACGATTACATATTAAAGAAAAAACACGATAAAATATATACCCACAATGTTAAAACCGCCAATTTCCATTTCCATTGTTCCTCAATTCTCGCCATTATCGGCATATATGTAAGCATGGTTAGCCAGAACGGCGTGGGAAACGGCCGGAACGGCCGTTCTGAAAGGGGAACGGTGCTCTCCATTCCGGAATTCGTAACCAGAACGGTGTTTTCACTGGGATTCATCGGTACGCCGAGAAATCAGAGGGATGGGCAAGACGGAGCCACGGAATGGACCCGACACGGCCGGAACGGTGCCGGAACGGCGCCGGAACAGTAGAAATAATATGAAAAAAATATAATTTGACTAAAAAAAAAGGAAAAAATGACTAATTTAACTGAAAAAAATATGGAAAAATAATATAATTAACTTTTTTGTAATGGCTCGTGACTTTTCTAATGTTCTTGTTTTTACTGTTTGACTTGTTACTTGTGAATTTTTTCTTGGATTCTAATATTTTGTATTATGATGAATTTGATTTTACTATTGGGTGTTTATTTTCACATCATCACATGCACTCCTCTAGGCTATAGCCTTTCACATCCATGTCTCCCACAAGCCACAGTTTCACTCAATAATAGAACTAATAATAATACAGATCGTGGATTGATATGATCAGCTTTTATCTTCAATACATAATATATATAAAGAGGCATTGCAGAAGCATTGGAGGATAGAGAGTAAAAGAGAAAAATATAAACAAAGTCATTAAGAGAAAAATTGAAGTGTTCAATGATCAACTTTTCTCTCCAAGGTACAATTTGATATCTTTATATATAAAAGAAAGGTTTTACCTCGAAACCCTAACCCCATTTTAGTGAAATATTTGTTGCCCTAAAACGTATTTTTGTCTATTTACTTGAAAGTTATTATTATTAAAAAAATATTTTTTTGCACAATTTCTAGATTACACTACACGATTACATATTAAAGAAAAAACACGATAAAATATATACCCACAATGTTAAAACCGCCAATTTCCGTTTCCATTGTTCATCAATTCTCGCCATTATCGGCATATATGTAAGCATGGTTAGCCGGAACGGCGTGGGAAACGGCCGGAACGGCCGTTCTGAAAGGGGAACAGTGCCCTCCGTTCCGGAATCCGTAACCAGAACGGTGTTTTCACTGGGATTCATCGGAACGCCGAGAAATCGGAGGGATGGGCAAGACGGAGCCACGGAATGGACCCGACACGGCCGGAACGGTGCCGGAACGGCGCTGGAACAGTAGAAATAATATGAAAAAAAAACATAATTTGACTAAAAAAAATAAAAAATGACTAATTTGATTAACTTTTTTGTAATGGCTCGTGACTTCTCTACTGTTCTTTTTTTTACTGTTTGACTTGTGACTTGTGAATTATTTCTTGGATTCTAATATTTTGTATTATGATGAATATTATTTTACTATTGGGTGCAGATTTTCACATCATCACATGCACTACTCTAGGCTATAGCCTTTCACATCCATGTCTCCCACAAGCCACAGTTTCACTCTATAATAGAACTAATAGTAATACAGATCGTGGATTGATATCAGCTTTTATCTTCAATACAAAATATATATAGAGAGGCATTGCAGAGGCATTGGAGGATCGAGAGTAAAAGAGAAAAATATAAACAAAGTCATGAAGAAAAAAATTGAAGTGTTCAATCATCAACTCTTCTTTCCAAGGTACAATTTGATATGTTTGTTGTTTTTTAATTTATAATTTTATACGTCGCTAAAAGATTGTAGTGCATAATTTAATATTGATAGTCATATTGTTTTCGTAATTTATAATTTAATATAGAATATTTATAGTGATATAGTTTTCGTAATTTAAAATTTAATATAGAATATAGATAGTATGAAGAACGAATAATTGTAATAATATTTTGCATATTATTGTATTGTAATATCGTTATTAAAAACATATTTGAAATATATTGTATTTCTTTAGTAATTAAATTAAAATGTGTCATTTCCGGTCGCGACGTTGCAATGGAACTGGAACGGCAATGTCCGCGACAATGCATTGTTCCGTTCCGGCGAACCATGTATGTAAGTCTCAGAATAACTCCCCATTTTTCCACTCATAAAATTTGTTTTCCTATTCTCTTTATATTTCTTCGCCGTTGTCAACGTTGGCTGCAATTTTAATACTACATAATCGCAATGAAGAAATGGTTAGTGATCTTTCAGTTTTAGAATTCATTTTGCGTGCTCTGAATTCCTAAATCGATCAATGTTTAGATTTTTGTTTTTGGGTTTTATGAAAGTTACCCTTTAATAATAGGTTTGGAATATATTTTTTTCTTTATTTTGTTGAAATTTCATTTTAACAACGATGTTTATCAACAGTCAGTCTCACATGCTATAATTAAAAAAGTAGATGTATAATTCTTCAAATTTCCGTGGAGTGTTGTATGAAAACTGTTAATTATTAGTTTTGTTTAGTACACTTCTTAGACAACTTTTTAGCAATTTTATTTTTTTAAATGTTCATGATATTTAGGGAATCAACTGTGACATGTGGGGAATCAATTGATGAGTAGTTATTTGTTCTTTCTATAAGAAAAGGAATCGAAATGTTTGAAGTTGTTGCTATTTTATTTGGTGTCACTGTAACATATGTTTTTCGTACACCATGGTCATATACTCATTATTTTCAGCAAAAAAAAAAAAGAAGTTTTACTATTTTCTCTAATATCTGATGATATATACAATAATCAGAAAATAAGAAATCTCACAACAAGTATATTAATATTGTTTTTCTCTGTTTTTTCACAGGTTTACCTGGTGATGAGAATGTCTTTTTGCTTCTTTTAACAGTTTTGTTTAGAGTTGTATTAGTTTTGTATTTGGAGGTGTTTTATGAAGATTGCTGCTATCTTGAGAATTTGGGATGGCAAAAAAGAAATCAAAAGCAAGAAGATTCATCTCTAGACTGCTCCATTACAGAAACGATAATTGGTGCATTTAGTTGGGTGCTCACATGAATTAGTTGCTGATGAATCGAACATGAGGACGAGACAACATGGTATTAATATTATACTATAATGATTAATAACAAATGTTTTCTGATTGGCAATGTAGTTTTCTTTTCTCCACCCCTCTAAGATTACTACATTTCCACATTTTTCTTTGTTATGTATATCTATTTGCTCTATCTGTTGATATTAGCAATTCATTTTGTATATTGATGTTTTTGCTATAGTCATGTATTAAATTGGTCATTTTATTTATTTTTAATTTTGAAATACTATCCCGTGCATCGCACGAGAATAAATACTATAGTATATTAAAAAAACATAGTACCGGTTCTAACCGGGAACCATAAAGAACCGAACCGCAAGGAACCGGAAATATTCGGTTCGGTTCCGGTTCCTCCATAAATGGAACCGGAACCGGTGGTTTGGAACCGGAATCGGAACCGAACTGAACCGTGGTCATGTCTAAGCGGCGGTGGTGGGGGATCTAGAGTTTCATATTGAATGAGTGCGGATGACTAGAAGTGACTATGGATAGCGACTAGAGTTCCAATGGGGGCTAGGGCTTTCAAATTGTGTGACCAAGAATGACTATGTGTTCCTATGGTTGTCTATAGATGACTACAATGAAAAAAAAATCTTTTGATAATTTTCCATATTTATGTATAAAAAAATAGTTTTTTTATAATAATGAAAAAAATACTAAAGCGAAAAAAAAATTAAAAAGAGAGAGAGAGAGAGAGAGAGAGAGAGAGAGAGAGAGAGAGAGAGAGAGAGAGAGAGAGAGAGAGAGAGATTAACCTTTTCTACATAAATTTTTATTTAACAAAAATGGTAGATGCAAAATTTAAAATATTAAATGGTAAATTAAAAAAATGATAAATGCAGCTTAAATACATTACTTTGTGATTTTTTTTTTCTTTTTTGTGTGTGAAAGGCAATTTTGGAATGAATTTAATAAAGAATGTGAAGCAAATGTTTATTTGAATTTGAGTTTAGTTCTAATACCAGGGACCTATATCTTAATTCCTTTATTATTTGATTAATTAAATTATTAATTATTATATGAAAATATGTTAATATAGTTCTATTTCGTAAACAAACAATATAAAAATGCCTCGTATTTTGTCTTATAGGCCTCTCAAACCGTAGGTTCCGGTCTGGTGCTATCCAACAAAAAAAAAAAAAGTAAAGCCATGAAGATTCGATGTAAGCAAAAATGAAAATTCGAACGGAAAGTAACGAATTAGTTTCAAGTAAACTACAAATTTGTGTTAAACTGCAAATCCGACCATCACCCGTTGCAGGAGAGGAAATACCAATACTCATAGAAGAGAAGCATAAATATACATTACAAGGTCCCTTCCATATTATAAATACTCAGCATATATTTCTTCATCCGGACACATACACTTGAAATCAACAACAGTCACTTGTTAAAATATGACTCATCATCTGCTCAGATGAGAATTCCACTAAAATAATCCTTCTCCTGCACACAAAACAATTAATCAAATAATATCAGAGCAGAGCAGTTATAATCGAGGATGTAGTAAAGAATGATTTTATTGCAATTAGTACCCCTTTATTATATCAAATTGCTAAAAAATACCCTATGTTACTTTATTGGCAAAAACCCCCTATGATTTAATAATTTTAGCAATTAGTACCCTGTTTAGGGGGTTGTGTGCTAAAAAAAAAGGGGGGGGTTTGCCAATAAAATAACATGAGGTAGCTTTTTAGCAATACGATATAACAAATGGGTACTAATTGCAATAAAGAATTGAGCACAGGTGAACAATTAGAAAAAGAAACATACGCAGCTCATCGATGGAAATATTACTCATACTTTCCCCAGCCTTGATAAGACGAACCCTTCCTGCAAACATGCAAAACAATTATGAACTGTATGGTAACATCACAATACACAAGCTAGTGCTATATGCTAGAATTAGTGATAATCACTTGTCAACAGTCATCTAATTCCAATAAATAATTACTAAAATATTTGAATAAATTCCAATAAATCACACTTGGTGCATAAACTGGAGCTCGAGGGTGGTATCTATTTGTTAGTGTTCAAGGTTCCAATACGAGGCAAAGGCTCCCAAACGGAAAACATCTTAGAATGAGCTGAATTGCAAATACATAGAAGCCTATATTAGCTACTATTTCTTCTTCCATTTATTATATAATATAATATAATCTGCTGATAAATTTTGTTACGATGGAGGTTTCTGTAGACAAGTCAACCCATGCATTTATACGGCAAGGAAACGATGGTTTAATAGGTTCCATAAAGCATTGCTCAGCAAAGATTCAAAATGTTAATTTTAAGACAGCAAAACACTCACTCTGCAGTCATCTTTTTTTGGCTTATTCTTTTTACTGTTCCTTTTATCACAATTTCATATACTTTAACTACAGATCCCACGACATTGCAAAAGCCGTTAAACAAAATAAACCACCAACAGCATAAATCAGTGTCTCAGACTCTGTCGGAATTGATCATATCCCATATGCTTTATTTAATAAATCCATGATCAGTATTAACCTTTTCAGTTACCGTTGATAATCATAAGTCAACAGTAGTTGCATATCCCATCAGTATCGAAATTCAGAATTCAAATAACTCAACAACTTCAAATATTTCCTCTCTAGACGATTCTTACGTTTAAAATGGGGTCAAAACTTCAATGCAACTGTACAAGTTCTTAACAAAAATGAATCAACCATATGATTTAACAAATTTAGAAATGAAAATACAAGTTGCAAACTTGAATTTATGATCAACGATGATGTATTCTAATCAACTCTGTAATTCGATGTTAAATGAACATCTTTAATGTTATTCAATGTAACTGGATCGATAATGTTAACCAATTATATATATATAGAAAAGACGGTTCTAAATTTTGCCTTGAACTGAAATAAGATGCACACAATCAAGAAAGAAATAATCATGCAAAAAATCAAATACATAACAAGAAGATACTTTTATCGTGGATTGAAGGGGTTTACAAATATGCATAAGTTGATAGCACATAATTAAAAAGAAGATGTAAGTTAACATACCATCACGGCGCACACAAATTTCGGGGATGCTTTTGACATCTCCATTGATGCTGTCATTGTAGACTCTTGTTTCAATATCACCCTCAACATAAACCGAAGAGCTGTAAAATACAAGCTCCAATTAATTAATAGACAGACACAACTTTGGAGATTTTAATATATATATATATATATATATATAAAAAAAAATTTAAATTGTACTTTTTGACAAGTTGCTGAACGGCATAAGCACCAAGCATAGGGTTATGCACTGCAACACGATGCCATTGAGGTGGTTTAGGCAAGTCGTTTGCACCTATAGTCCTCTGATCAAACATGCCTCCAGTTCCCACCGTAAATGTCGTTACGGTTTTACCGTTTCTCAGGATCTTCTGTACGGGAGATTGACCAACTTTTCCACATACAATAGCCTGACCAAACATAAAAAAAAATAGAATGATGATGGTTCATTCTAATGAAGTTAGAAAAAAATTTGACATAAAAGGAATTCGAAAAAAGAAAGGATGGTGGTATGGTATGTACGCGGTGGACACCACGGAAATTCCAGCCTTTTCTGGGATCAACACCCTGAAGTTGTAACTCAGCCTTGTCGGGGAGAAAATCGTCATCATCAATTTCCAGACCTCGGCCACCACTTTGATCCGTGTTATCATTCGCATCAGTTGAGATAAAAGAATTGGACCTCCTCTGCACACCCATCATCACTGTAACAAAAAAAAAAAAAAAAAATCAATTTATAATTCAATTGTAAGAATCTAAAACTAACTGAACCTAAAAAAAAACATGGTCTACCAATTTGAAGCTACTCAAATATGTTCACCAAATTTATTCAAGGAAAGCAGTGATTGTAAGTGGTAATACATGAAATCAATTTCACCCAAATAAAATAAAATAATATAGTAATTTGAATTGAAAAGGCTGAAAAGAAAAGAGAAATGAAAAAGTGTAGAGAGAGAGAGAGATAAACATACGCGTGGAGAAATAAGAAGGGGTGGGGGTGATGGTGTGAGGAATACGAATGAACTTCATGAATTTAGGGGATCGAGAACTCATTCAAATAGGTATTCAACTGAAGCAGCCGAGGAAGATGACAAGGGTTTAAGAGAAGGTCTGCGGTCTGTCTGGGTTTAACATAAACACACAAACTAGGGAAATATTACTTGTAATTGGACTTGCTGTAAATTACAAATTACCCCCGTCTCCCGTCTCCCGTCTCCTTTCTTTAATTTATTTATAGTTATATTTTAGGTATACCCCTTATTTGAGAATAAATTCCAAATTACCCCCGTCTCCCGTCTCCTTTTTTTAATTTATGGGGAAATTGGCTAGACACCCCTAATTATGGACTTATATAGGTGGATGTCCATTCTATTAGATGAATATAGCTATAAGTCATTAGCCCAATAAAATTAATGTAAATTAAATTAAATTATTAGTGTATAGACAAAAAACACCCTCCTCAATTAACAATTAATTTTATATGAAAGTGGTTAACAAATCCCACTTATTACTCTTCCTCTCTCAATCCACTCTCACGTGCCCCCCCCCTCTCTCTCTCTCTCTCTCTCTCCTACTCATTCTCTCTCTCTCCCTCCCCAAATATACGCCCCCTCTTTCTCTCTCCCTCTCTCTATTCTCTTTCTCCTCTCTTTGTATCTCTTTCAATTTAATTTTTTTAAGTTAACTTTTATTTTTGTTTCTATTTTTTAATTGAATTTCATTCCATAAATACCAAAAAGAAATTGAATTGCAAAATAAATTAGCAACATTGAATAGAAAACTGCAAACTGCAATTTGTAATATTACATTTTTTTAGTGTTATTGTCAGTGGCGGAGCCACCCTTTGGCAAGGGTGGGCTCCAGCCCACTCTCATTATTTAAAAAATTATACTATATATTATATCTATATATAATTAGCCCCCCAAATAGTTTAATTTAGCCCACCCAAGTAATTTAGTTTAGCTTATCTATCAAAAATTTTATGTTATATTAGTTGAAGTTTATAATTTGTGGTTATTTTATGCTATTTTATGTTAATGAATAAAAAAAAAACCGGGGGCGCTGCCCCCGAACCCCCGTCAATGTTAAGCCCACCCACCCAAGTAATTTAGTATAGCTTATATTAGTTTAAGTTAATAAATTTGTAGTTATTTTGTGCTATATTTTTATGTGAATGAATCAAAAAAAAAATCGGGGGCGCTGCCCCCAAACCCCCGTTAATGTTAAGCCCACCCTGTCTCGAATTCCTGGCTCCGCCACTGGTTATTGTTTGTATATAGATTATGCATATCATATTGTTCAGTTTGTTGTTTGTAATTAAATATATGTAGTTTGTTGTTTACAATTAAATATAAACGATGCATAATCCATATCCTACACGTAATTTGACATTGATTCTGTGAACGTCCGATGCATTTAATATTGCTTTTCCTTTCTTCGATCTTGTTGAACAATGACTTGATCATTTTTTTTTTTGCAGTGGATGTTGAATGTGAAACAAAAAGAGATAATGATTGTACGATACAAAACAACAAATGTAATAGTTGCTAATATAAACAGTCGTTAATTACAAATTGCAAATACAAACGATGAAGGCAAATTGTACACGAAAAATGATAAAGAATGAAGTACAAACTGTAAATTGTAAACTCGCAAAGTTATTTGAAACGACAAAATATGTTTGTAAATTCGATGTCATGTTCTTGGTTTTTCTTCATCAATTGATCCAGGGTTGCATTCAGATGTTTAACTTGTAGTCGCTTCACGGATTGAAAGTGCCTTGCTACGATGCCATCCCTCGGTTTATGACTGCTTTTTTTAAACGTTATATTCATGCCGGTGGCGCCGCTTTTTACCCCAAAAATCAATTGGCACTCAATAGGGCTTAACTGAAGCTCTTTTCCACCAATTATAAATCGACGTTTATTTTTGTCGTACGTCACGAGAATTTTATATATTTGTTGTACAGACTTACGGACTTCCTGCGTTGGGATCTCTCTCCTCATAAACGGCGGTATAAATTCTGCAAACGCGGTCCTTTGAACACATTCAATGTGACGTCCATTGAAATTATATTTTTTGAAGAAGCGGACAACAGAAACGAGTGTTGCACGATATTTCGGATTTGGAACTGCTGGTTCTATTTCCTGCTCAACTGGTGCCCTCAAGCTAGGTGCTATTGATTTTGTTTTCACTTTTTTTGACGATGTTGAACCGGCATTTAAAGGCGTGTTCCGTTTCTTTCCCGCGACTGGTTAATTTAAAAAGAATGATTATACGATATTGAACAACAAATGTACGCTTTGAATTCCAAGATGCAAACTCATAACAAAAAACAACAACAATACTAAGTACGAAATCATAACAACAAAACTACTAAGTGCAAACTCATAATAAACAAACATTGATTGAAACTACCACTAACGAAACTCCTCAAATATGCTATGTGCAACTTTAAAATGCAGCCCATAGTTGGTTATTGTAATTTCAATTTACATTTTTTTTTTTGTTTTTTTTTTAGTTTATACAAACAAAAGCATGTCTTGTTTTCAAAATAGGCTGCCATATGCAATATTAACCCAACTACGTCCGAATCAAAATTTTCAGGAAATGAGTTTTTTGCAAATGAAAAACGAATAAATGGGTTCTTCAAAGTACCAAAAAATATAAAATCAAAAAATTTATTATTTGAACAAAACCGGTAAAATGTGGAACTCCAAAACGAACATATTGAAATTCAACTTGCAAACTCATAACAGAGAAATGCAAATAGCAAAGTCAGAACACATAATTAGGTTCTTCAAATGTATTGTTTTAGAATAAACATAACCAAAGTCGTAACATACACAAACCCCTCAATTTACCTGATTTCGGGGATTGGAAATCATCATCATCCTTTGCTGTTAAGGGGAAAAAAAACGGGTTCTCAAATTATTATTGAAATATTTGAAATAAATAGCAAACAAACTAAATACAAAAGGATCATTGATTAATTACCAAGACTTAATCGTGTTTTGGCCATCGTATGAACTCCAAACAACAAACCCTAACACCAGCCGTTGATTCCGAGCAACAAACAATTTGTAAACTGCAAACAAAACGAAGTCAAAGTGGGCAACAACAATTTGTAAACTGCAATAAACGAAGTAAAACTGCAAACGACAAACACCCAAAACGACCTGGTACCCAAAACGACCTGGTACCCAAAACGACCTGGTAAAACGACCAAGAACCCAAAAATTGAACAGCAAATCGAAAACTGCAAACGACCAAATCGAAAACTGCAAACGACCAAGAACCCAAAAAACGAAAACTGCAAACTGCAGCAAATCGAAAACTGCAAACAACCAAAACACCCAAAACTGCAAACGACCAAGAACCCAAAAATTGAACAGCAAATCGAAAACGAAGACAAAATGCAAACGACCTGGTAAAACTGCAAACGACCAAACACCCAAAACCTCTTGAAGGATTCAAAATTCGTGGTGAGATTTTCGATTTGAAGAATAAGGGGAGAAATCGAATTCAAGATTTTTGCAATTGGAATTTCGGATTTGCAGTATAATAGGGAGAGAAATGGGGGATTTGATTTTGAATATATATTTTACCGTATATTACTAGAGATATTGATAGGGGTACTTTTGACAAATTATAAATACAAAAATTTGCTGGAAATTAGAGTTTATTAGATGGATTTTAACACATATAATCTCTTATAGGAGGACCTATAGCAAATTGCCCCTTAATTTATTTATGGTTATATTTTGGGGAAATTGGCTAGACACCCCTTATTCTAGACTTATATAGGTGGAGATCCATTCTATTAGATGAATATAGGTGTAGGTCCTCCATCAATTAAAATTAATTAAATTATTTATGTATAGACATAGATACCCCTAATTAATATGTTTATGTAATTAGTTAATTTTAAAAATTAAGGAAATAAATCCCACAAATCTCTCACTCTATCTCCTCTCCACACCACACCACACGGTTACAACTCTCTCCCCTCACCCACACGCCTCTCTCTCTCTCTCTCTCTCTCTCTCTCTCTCTCTCTCTCTCTCTCTCTCTCTCTCTCTCTCTCTCTCTCTCTCTCTCTCTCTCTCACTCTCATCCCCCTTTCTCTCTCTCTCGCACACTTATATTATTTCTCTCTCTCAAGCCTCTAGCTAATGTGAAAATTAATTCTTCATTTCTTTGAAAAAATATTTAATTCTATTTTCATTATTTCTTCGTATGTTCTCGATAGTATTGCATTTTTTTTTTTGCATTTTCTAATTAGTTTTATTTCAGCAAACAACATAATAAAAAATCGGACAACAAAATAAATTGCAACATAAAATAGAAAACTGCAAACTGCAACTTATAACTGAAAATTGTATTATCAAACACCAAAAATAATTTGAAACAACAAATGAATGTGAATCATTAAACAATAAATTTTTTTTTGCGCTCTAGAGGACTTTTTACATGTTAGCACTATGAACAAAAAATGGATCATCTTTTATCTTTTTTGGACAAATACGAGTTGAAACGTTCTCGCGAGCATAAATATTTGTCACACACAAAGAGTGTCCAGTGCCGAAGTTCGACAACGGGACATTCACCTAATGCAGCGGAAAAAAAATGTAACGAAATCGCTCATATTCTTTCACACCATGAACTTTTTCACCATTGACATTGATTTCGTGGACGTCCGTATGCATTTAATATTCCTTTTCCTCTCTTCAATGTTGTTGAACAATGGCTCGGTCCCTTTTTTTTTTTTTGCAGTGGCTGTTGAACGTAAAATAAAAAGAGAAACTGATTGAACGTTATAAAACAACAAATGTAATAATTGCAAATATTAACAACCATTAATTGCAAATTGCAAATTGCAAATACAAACGGTAAAGGCAAATTGTAAACGAAAAATGATAAAGAGGGAAGTATAAGCTGTAAACAATGAAGTATAAACTGTAAACTGTGAAGTATTAAATGCAAATACAAACAGTTAATTATGAAATGTGATAGCATGTAAAAATGCTACAAAAAAAAATAGCAAACAAATTTCCTACGAACAACTACATCGATAATTGTAGCAACAATTAAATCGACAACCCCTAGCTAAAAATAGCAAATAACAAACCAAAATCATAGCAACAATTTTTAGACTCCGGTCTTTCATATATTTTCATTCTCGGACTACCTAAACCACAATTTTCATTATTTCGCCTTCGGTCTTTAGAATACTTCAAAAAAAACAGACCACAATTTTCATTCTTCAAACTACCTAAACTTAATGGATATCTAAAATACCCAAAATCTGTAGACTTCGTACAAATGACACTTAAACTAGCAAAATTAAATCGATAAAACTACACACAAACAACAAATTAAAAATGCAAACTGCAAAACTAGACTTATGAGATAGACAAACTCTAAAAGTTGTATCCGATTTTGGCGATTCGAAGTCATCATTTAGATTCGTTGGCAATGAAAAATAATGATTTTCGAATGAAAGTCGAAAAATTCGAAAAATCTTATGTATATTTTAGTCAATGCAATTGGTGCTTACCGAGACTAATACGTGTTTGAACCGTCTTTAGATTTTTTTGATGTGTGCACGGTGTATTCTCTGCGCGATTGTGTAAACACTGGGAGGAGTGGAAACCTCAAACACCAAACAATGGAAAGACGAACCAATACTCAAAAATAACAAATAGAGTCTCCAAGATTGCAAACGAATAACGAGAAAACATTTACCAGCAAACAACAAACGAGATTTAGAAGATTGTAAACGATCCGAAGGCCCGACAAAATGCAAACGACCTGGTAAAACTGCAAACGATCAAACACCCAAACCTATGAAAGGATTCAAAATTCGTGGTGAGATTTTCGCTTTGAAGAAACAAGGAAGAAATCGATTTCCAGATTTTTGCAATTATAATTTTCGGATTTGCAATATAATAGGGGAGAAAAATAGGGGATTTGATTTTGAAGATATATTTTACCGTATATTAATAGGGATATTGATAGGGGTAGTTTTGATAAATTATAAATACAAAAATTTGCTGGAAATTAGAGTTTATTAGATGGATTTTAACACATATAATCTCTTATAGGAGGACCTATAGCAAATTGCCCCTTATATTTTAGGTATACCCCTTATTTGAGAAATATATAATAGAGTAAATTTCCCTTTACATTCTTATACTTTAGTTGGATATCAATTTACCTCCATTTACTCTTAATTGCATCGATTTGCCTCATTGTACTTTGGTTCGATATCACTTTACCCCCTTCTACTCTCAATTGCATCGATTTGCCCCATTTACTTGAAAAATTGTCTCAATGTGGCCATCCCCGTTAGTTTTCATGCCTTTGACCTTAACACCATTTGATTTAAGTATGAAAATTACTAAAATGTAATCCCTCCAGTTTAAATAATTATTAAAAAAATTAAAAAAATAAAAATAAAAATAAAAAACAACAAAAAATAAAATAACAAAAAATTCAAGACAAGGAGAAAAAATAGTCCACGGCGCCAGCCACAAATTTTTTTTTTATTTTAGTAATAATTATTTTAACTAGGAGGGGGGGGGGGGGGGTTTGTAATTTTCAAACTTAGATTAAACGGTGTTAAGGTCAAAGGTTTTCACCGCGAGGGCCACATTGAGATAATTTTTCAAGTACATGGGGGCAAATCGATGCAATTGAGAGTAGAAGGGGATAAAGTGATATCGAGCCAAAGTACAAGGGGGCAAATCGATGAATCGAGAGTAGAATGGGGTAAAGTGATATCGAGCCAAAGTACAAGGGGGCAAATCGATGAATTGAGAGTAGAAGGGGGTAAAGTGATATCAAACCAATGTACAAGGGGGCAAATCGATGCAATTGAGAGTTGTTATTTGTGTGTGTGTATTTTGAAATGGGAACGAACAAAATTTGGACAAAAGTTTGACAAGAAAAATGTAGTCGAGGCAAGAACTCGGTTCTTTCTCCTTAAGACAAGTTTGCCCCGTACAGTGCTCTCGGTTACGGCAATTGTCTCCCAAGATACAACGACTATTTCAGTTCCAACAAAGCAGCACAACAATTATTGGAACACGGCGAACGAAACGATGTTTAGGACTTTATAAGACATGAAGAAAAAGACTTGGTAATGCAACAATATGCAATGATATGTTATGACGAGACGTGAATTCAATTAATGTATTGAATTCCATGTGAATAATGAACTATTTCAAATGGTGGATTTTGTAATCTATTTATAGATTTTCAAAGGTTATGACCACAAGTCACAACTCTTAGGAAAATAATTTCATGAAAAGGTATCACACCTTTTCCCTTTAACCACACACCTATTCAATTTAATAGGTGCTTAAACACCTCCATCTTTTTTCAATATGGCATTTCACTTCTTTATTTTCCATTTATTATATTAAGTGATTTCATTAATTTCTCATTCATTTAATTTTGAGAAACTAAATTTAATCCACTTACATAATCAACCAAAATTGAGTCTAACACTCAAAATTTCCAACAATCCCCCACATGAATGAAATTAATGCATGCAGACACATTCAAAGTCCAAGCGATTTGTTATTGCATCGGGAGAGGTAGCTTATGGCTTTGAACCTTCCTTAGTAAAATGTTGTCGGATTTACTTGTTGTTTAGTGAAAGCGATGTCTTGAACTAATCAACTTTGGTGTAAACCAAGACAACAACACTTACACAATAACATCTCTAACGTCGTTTGTTCTCACGTTGTGTCCATTTCGGCCTTGGACCAATTCTTGGATTCATAAGTGTTTCATTGAAGCGGCCCTATACTTCACACTTAAATAGGTGATCTCCCATAAAGAATACCCTGCCGTATTCCACCTTAAAAGGTCATAGGAATCATTAAAAGTCACTAGACTTAACCTTACCACATTCGACAGGTAGCACATGGATTTAGGGAATGGTAGGAATTATTTCCAAGTGCTCGATTTGAATTTCCATAACTTAGTTGTCCCATTGAACCAAGATCTTGGGATCTCCAATCTACAAGGTTGGGTTACCATCATGGATTTTCGTTTGAGTTGTGGGTTTATATACCCATTCCCATCACTAACTAGCACATTTGATCTCTATTGATTCCTTCGTCAAGGATCAACCAAATTATCTCTTGACTTCGTAAAGTCAACGTTTATAATTTCTCTAGAGATCAATTGCTAAATGGTGTTACGTCTACGATCGAGACTTTACCATTTTACATATTATTTTGTGCTCTTTGTATAGCCAATTGACTACTACAATTATTTTCAAGCACCAACTAAGTCCATCACATAATGTCCTCTAGAAAATTGTGGATTTATCCAACATTTTTCTTTACCTTTCAAGTTAAACTTGAATTTCATAGTGAATCGAGTTTTACATTTGTTTTGAGAACTTCCACAATACAAAGTCATTTATGGACTTAGTATCTTAGTAGCACATATCCAATTCGTACGAATTTACTTTTCAAGTGCAATTGGATATCTTCTATAATGTAATTTGCGTTTTACGTCCAAGAGAACTAATTACATATAGGATTACCTATTTACTTGACTTGGTTAATGAGTCAATCAACATGTAGTTCATTAAACTACAATCTCTTCAAGAATATTTTAATTGAACCATTGTTCATCACTATTCTTTAGTCTTATATTGATTAGTTCAATATGACTAGCATTGTCTCAACATAATGAGACTCCAATAATTCATCAAATCCTTCGTGATTTTAATCTCAATAAAATTACATCAATAGGACCATATTTTCCACATTGAAATATTTTACTATATTTCATTTGTTTTCATGATAATACCATAATTACACCATGATTAACATGTCATTTACTCATAAACATGTACTCTTATGTGCACATATCACACACGTACTTTTCAAACTCGCCAAGTTTGAAAGTATTTGATAAAAAATTCTTATCAAATGTGTAATTGCTTTAGAACTTCTTTAAGTTCATACTATATGATTTTCACTGATTTTCCTTTGTCTCAAAGACAATTAACCTCCAATTGCACAACACTTCATTAGTTGCTCGAGGTTCATTTTCTAACTCATAAATTAGAAATCCAAAATCAAACTGTTGATTTCGTAGCTCTCTTTTATTGAGCGTTTAGCTAGCCATTTACACTTAATAAAGTGATTTAAATGTAGCTCATTGTCAATGTGGGATGGTGTCTTTTCACCTCCCTATACATTAATGTCCCATTCACCCCTAGTCGAGTTTGAGAAATTAAACACACTAGATTTATCTAGTCAAGATGTAGATTTTTATTCCATAACTTATCAAATGGAATCCAATTAAATTGTTTGTCAAACTTGGATCAAAATCCAATTTTTTAAACACATTTAATTTCAAAGACCGTACATTTATTTGCATCAAGAATGACTATCTTGAGCACTTTCGTACTTAGCATATTCAATAAATATGCATTTCAACATTTTTAGGCTCTTTGAACTTGTTCAACTTTGGTACATTTACCTTAGTCAAAACACCCCCACATTTCTATGGTCCAAAACCTCTATGTGGTAAAATAATGAGAAAGTGGTGAGCCATAATCTCCCCCACAAATTCTAGCTTACTCTAGAATTATCAACATGGCTTTCTTACTCATTAACAATTCGAGTATTTCATTTCTCAATACTTTCAACTGTGGTTGATAAGGACTAGCGATTTGATAAGTACAAAACTTGTCAAAAAATACTCCATATCATCCACGTCAATCACTTTGAATAACAATTTTTATTCATATACCATGATCATTCTCATTTAAATGCTTCTAAGGCATCGTCTTTGTTACTTAACAAAGATACATAATAAAATTTTGGTATAAATACCACAAAAGTAACAAATATTTTTCTCATAAATTGTACAATCTTTTAAATCACCAATGTGATTTAAATTTTATACACACTGTGTTCATTTTCTTTTAATAGAACACACTATAAGAAACTTCTCAAGATACTCAAATCAAGAAAGTTCTTATCAAATTGTGACAGTTTGTACACAATTCAAATCTAGAGTTTAGAAACTCCCACCGTTCACAATCTAGACATATTGATCCAACGGTGCAACTGGCCACAATAATCTCTCGTATAGAGATTGTTTGACATTTTCCGTAAGAAAAAACAACTATTGTTGTTTACAAATGGATCAGATGTTCAACATCATCAAGTTCATTCATAAGGTATACTTATGTCTTATGAATACAATATCCAAAAGTCAAGTCGATCCCATAGATCGATCATCTTCGATGTTCTTTTAGAGAACAACTGCTCAAATATTCCTTTAGAAATTGAGCTTCTTGAGTTTCGATTGTATGTCAACTTCAAATATTATATGCCTCTAATTGCACACACATATGAAATTATCATTTTAAAGATAAAAGTGCATCAACTTCATTTTCAATAATAACATCATAAATAACATGAATTATTTATGATATAACATAACATTTGGAACTAATCATTAGCTTATAAACATACATATATGCACGTAATCATAATTACATAATTCCAAATATTCACATGCATCATATAATATATATACATACAAAATACTTATATGTACATAAGCATTTCAATCTTAACATGGAATAAATAATCCATTCGTACATTAAAGAAACTATTATCCGCTTAAACATCATTATTCATGCTAAAAATCATTTATATCATAGCATAAATATCCATATAATTTAATCACGTACTACAACATAATTTCCAATTCATAAAAAATATGCTTCAACAAACATATATTATATGCTTCTAATTCTATGTACTCATTGACATAGATATCATATAAATAATATAACATAACAAAAAAAATTATTATATGTTATTTCAAGTGTACGACAATACTAGCATATCATAATATTATGCACTAAATTAATTTAAATTCTGCATACGAATTTCAGCAAAATCTCATGCATATATCAAGATTAATCCAACCATAACAACATATCGAAATAGCATTCAAAGTAACTATACATGCTTCGAACATAACAACATTCAAGATTTATCATGCTCTCATAAATAATGTTATCATTCCAATTATAACATATAGTGCAAATATTATTACGCTATAACTTTATCATGCAACATAACCATGTTTCTATCTCATATAATACCATATTATTTATCGTATAATATTATCACTTAATTGCATGAGATACAGTGTTATAAATAAAAAGGCGTACCCAAAATAATTATAAATGTGTCGTTTCAAACTTCTGGACGAATTTGAAATTCCCGCATAAGCAATGCATCGGCAGTTTTGGCAGCACTGAAAAACTTAATCATATCTTTAGCATCCGATGTCCGATTTTGTTGATTTAATATGATCCGAATAGCCAATGAAATTTCCTACAACTTTCGTCTTTCACGATTTTCTAGATTCGGATTGAATCATGATCAAATTAAGCCTCCAAGTCGAAGTATGTGTGCTGTGTAAAATTGCACCTACAATGAAACCATGAAAATATTAAATAATATTCATGAATCAATAATAATATAATACCTCATCATATTTATGGTATGATTCCATCATTATTCTTCGATTCGGTCTTCTTTCACCAAAATTTCGTGCACCATAAATTGTTAGAGACGTGTTGGTACGCTGGGGTTGCATCGCTTCACGAACGGTTGCATTATTCATGAAAAGGTGTGTTGGCGGTTCTGACACCCTTTCGTATTTTCATCATAACTCCTCCGTATGAACTCCGATTGGGACGATTTAACATGTTCCGGAAAGAAAACTTGATTTTCTGCAACTTTTGTGAAATGATACTTTTAAATATTCTGACCATATCACCTCCGAAAATGGGCTGGAACATAGACATTGTGTTATGTCCGAAAATGACATTCTCCTCCAATTTGATTTCGTAACTTCTTGGTTTTTGAGTGGAATATCTTCTTCTCCATCTCGAAAATACAACTAAAAACTTGTCTTAAGATTGTTATTTGTGTGTGTGTATTTTGAAATGGGAACGAACAAAATTTGGACAAAAGTTTGACAAGAAAAATGTAGTCGAGGCAAGAACTCGGTTCTTTCTCCTTAAGACAAGTTTGCCCCGTACAGTGCTCTCGGTTACGGCAATTGTCTCCCAAGATACAACGACTATTTCAGTTCCAACAAAGCAGCACAACAATTATTGGAACACGGCGAACGAAACGATGTTTAGGACTTTATAAGACACGAAGAAAAAGACTTGGTAATGCAACAATATGCAATGATATGTTATGATGAGACGTGAATTCAATTAATGTATTGAATTCCATGTGAATAATGAACTATTTCAAATGGTGGATTTTGTAATCTATTTATAGATTTTCAAAGGTTATGACCACAAGTCACAACTCTTAGGAAAATAATTTCATGAAAAGGTATCACACATTTTCCCTTTAACCACACACCTATTCAATTTAATAGGTGCTTAAACACCTCCATCTTTTTTCAATGTGGCATTTCACTTCTTTATTTTCCATTTATTATATTAAGTGATTTCATTAATTTCTCATTCATTTAATTTTGAGAAACTAAATTTAATCCACTTAAATAATCAACCAAAATTGAGTCTAACACTCAAAATTTCCAACAAGAGTACAAGGGGGTAAAGTGGAATTTACCCTATATAATACTATCAAGGAAATTATATCATTTG
>NW_012193213.1:1209575-1320261 GCF_000504015.1 Erythranthe guttata
AATAATGCTTTAAACCCTAATCAACCACAATGTCTCTTTGTATTTCATTTTTCTCTCGTATTCGAATTCCCACCTCATAATTTTCCGGCCGACAATGGTGTTTCTTGGAGTCATGATTTTCTCTCCAGCAGCCAGAATTTGACGGGTCACCCAACTTTGGATACCTCTTGTCGAGCTATTTATTTTAATAGTAATTTCGTACGTTTTGGAGCTCTAGGTTTTTTCATGTGGTCGTTTTACTGTGCGCGTGTATTTCGACGGCGACAACTAGGTCTTTGGTAGGAGACATTAGGGGTGAGAAGTCCTTTGCATTTTGGTCTAAAGTTTTCGTAGCATTCCCTACAGTGGCCTCTCTCTGTCTGAAATTTCGTTGATTTTGAGTGTTATGAATCTTCGTCAATTTTTTGCTAACTTGTTCTAATTTTTAAATTGAATAACACAACATTGTATGCAATTTTACTAGCATTGTCTCCCCAAATAACACAACTAAATAAAAAAAAATGGTTTGGTTTTGCAATTGCAGTTTAATGAAAGCTATTGATCTTCTCCTTGAAGGTGTCAAATATGTGGTTGAAATTGTAGATGAATTTGGCGAATTTGACATATGTTTCAAGCTATAGTCGATTACATACGGCACATTACTATAGTTATGCATAGTATCTTATAGGAACATATGCATATGTTTGTGTATTTCGATCTCTATTTCTTGGTTACGAGTTGATTTATAATATAAATTTTAAATTGTGAATTTTGTTGTTGAGCGGTGATATTCGTGTGCATACGTAATTGACGACCGTGACTTGAGGGAAAAGGAAAGAACATGATAAAAATAAATGTAGTCATTTGTAGTCGTTTTCAGTACCGCAAACATATTTGAAAAAAAATCAAAGAACGAATAAGTTTAAAAAAAGAAAAACATATCTATATAAAAATAAGAAAATAAACAAAAGGTTTTTCATAAAAAAAAATTAGCAAAAATGCTTAATGTATGACAAAAAATGCTAAATGTTGATAACGAAAATGTTGAATGCAGTTAGGCGAAAATTGCACTAAGTGCAGTATAGTATTTTGGGGTAGTAGTATTTTGGGGTAATGTGCTATGAGCCCCTCTTATGAAACATAATTTGAACTAAATGACAATTCTAAATTCAATTATTTAATTAAATCCTTAGTTTGAAAGAGTATATGACCTACATCATTAATTTGGTTAATCCCTATCTTGCCCTTACACCCTAAATCTTATAACCATATTCACATTTCTCTCTCAAATCTACTCTCTCTCTCTCTCTCTCTCTCTCTCTCTCTCTCTCTCTCTCTCTCTTGATCTCAAGCTCTCTCTCTCGCCACCACTCCACTCCATGGTTTGAGGGGAGGTGATGGCTATGACGATTGAATCGACTATGGCGTTGGAGGGGGCGGCATGCGGGGGGGGGGGGGGGGGTGGGTGCGCGGTTGTGGCGATGGCGGCGGCACTGGGGGAGGCGCTGGTGATGATGCGTTGTTAGGCATGAGGATGGCGCTCGAGGTTAGGGATGGTGCTGGTGACGCAGCGATATTGGGGGTGGGGATGGCGACAACAGCGTGGGTAGTGTTAGAGTAGGTGACCAACAAACCAACATGTGGCTGTGGTCTTTCGTATTTATTATTGTAATAAACGAACCTTTATTCGTATTAATGATAAAACACCTTGGCATTCTATATCTTTGTCCCTTTGTCACAAGCATAGATATAGTCCTTACAGTTATTGCAAGTACTAGTAATTGATCATTAGGATCGTGAGATATTTACTTAAGTATTATAATTGTTAAACGTGTTCCTAATCGAAGGGTTACGCCACTAATGAGGATATCGGCCTTTCCCATTAAGACTAGCACTTAGTGTATGTGTACTGCATCTCATCAGTAAACAGTATTGTGATATCGGCATGCATAAGTGGGTGCTCGTAAGTTGACGAGTTCACTGAACTCCCTCACCCTAGAAATCTCTAAGTGGTTCCCAATAATCGAGTAGAGATATCTATGGTATAGTTGTACACCATTAGTCCTTATGACCTAGACATCACCGTGACTTCACTAGAGGACCAGCTGTATCGTGACCTGTCCCTGAGTTCCACCGAGGACCATCCCAAGGGCCAGTGTTCGTGCAGTCCGAAATCTAGTGGGAGGTCTGTGCATTGTAGTCGGGGATTCGATCGCTAGAATAGTCTTGGATGTCCTGTGTGTTCTGAAAGTTTGTAATCATTCTAAGTCTCTGGCCAGAGCTGACTAAGTGATGATTAGAGAATTCGATTCTCTAAGTCATGCACGTAAGGATTACAACACTTAGAACGATCGCACCGTCATCGAACATATAAAGAGGTCTCGATGAACCAATGCCTTTAGTTCGATCGGGACATATGAATCGAAGGGACCGTACTGTACGTTAACTATATCTGAAGGTTCTTGCAGGCACTTCATTTGTATCTAGGGAATCATGACGCGTAGTTGCTAGACGCCAATCTTGATTCGTTGGGTGATTAAGGTGAAACAAGCTTCGTCTTAATCGTAACTCTAAGGGACGAGTTTTGACCACAAAGAGTTGTGGGCCCACGGCTAGCTTACACCTGAACCATCGAGGGTCACACTGCTCGTGCACATGAGATCTTTGAATAAACGGTCAGAGATAAAATAGTTTATCTTTGCATAATTGGAAGTCAATACGATTGAGTCCAACATTCGTAATTTGGAATTACGAATGAGAATAAGAAAAGGAAAAGAATAGACGAACGTTGTAGTGGACTTTCTAAATCGGGAAGTTTCCAAATTTAGAAAGTGCACTGAACTAGGGTTTCCACTTTTAGAAAGTTGGAAAATGAGAATTGACACTCGTAATGACGAGGACTTTATAATGATTCCGAAAATGTAATCGTTGCAATTTTTCGGTCATTGGATTGAGAGAAACGAGCAAGTAAAAGTACTAGCGAACTTAAGCTGTTGGGCCCGGTCCAACTTAAGCCCGCTAGGGTTTTATGCAAGATACTATAAATACAAGATTTATAGGTCTTGCACACACAAGTGAAAACCCTAACCCTAGCAGCCGTTCTCCCTCTCTCTCTCTCTCGCCCTCTCCCCGAGGCCGTCACCGGCGCCGTCGCCGGAACTTCACCGGAATCGGCCGTTCGTCGGCCGATTGTTTCGGTAGTTTCTTTCCTTCTCTTTTTCTTCCGTTTTTCTAACTATTACGTGTCTAGTGCCACATATTTAGTAGATCGAAGTATACGAGGTGAAATCCGGGAGGAGGAAGATCGAAGATCGAAGAATCGAGGAGCAGCGCACGAGCCGAAGCCGCACGCTACCCCACGCGCCGCCCCGGAAGACCGCGCGTGAGATTCACGCGCCGCCGTGGCCGTCTCACCGCCGCTGCCGCTGCACCGCTGCTGCCCCGATTGTACGGATTGGTTTCCGTAGCAATCTCGACTTGCTTAGTGCTCCTACCTCACGCTTCAAGAGGTAAACACACGAACTCGAAGTTCTTGTTTCGTTTACGTTTAAACACTATATATTCATGTTTGCTTTCGTATGATTTTATGTGATTATGTGTAATCGTTTTAAATCATTGCGAGCATGTTATTTGGTTTAAACGCGAGCATGTTAATTGATTTCAATTCGGTTAAATTAATTAGCATATATGTTGTTATTTAATTTCGCTGGAAGCGCAAAGGTACGCAATTAATTGATTAATATTATCGGGCATGTGCTTATGTGTTTTAAACTCGTTTAATTCGCATAAAATTTTTTGTTTTCCGCTGCGTACGCGTGCCCGAAACCCAACAGGTAGAACTATTGTGCATCTTCAGCAGCGTGTGTGATGCTGGCGTTGCGGATCTAGGATTTAGAGGAGGGGATCTAGGGTTTGGTAGAGCAGATCTACGATTTTTCGATTTCATGTGTACATATGTTTATGCGTGCCTATGGGTGTCTATAGTGTCCGACGGCTAGGGTTCAAATGAGGAGTTAGAATTTTAAGAATATGTGACTAGAAATTACTACAATTTCCTACGGGTGTCTAAACGTGACTACGGACTACTACGATTTTCTATGGGTTTCTATAGTTGACTAATGCTAGAAAAAATAAAAATAAAAATAAAAATCATAATTTTCAATATGATGTAGAAAAATAAATGAAAAAATATATTTTTATAATAGTGAAAAAATACGAAAATGCAAAAAGGAAAAACATGTTCTACGGAAAAATATAATAACAAAAATGCTATATGCAAAAATGAAAATGTTAAATGCAGAATAAAAAATAATAAATCCAGTTTAAATATTACTTGGTGCAAATTTCGTTTTTTGTGTGAGGCATTTTTGGAGTGAAAAGTATAAAGGATGTGAAGCAAATGTTTAATTAGGCTTGTCATTAGTTCTAATAAGTTTTGTCACTAGGGATCTATATCTTAAGGCCACTAATATTTTTGTGTTTCACGTTAGGGGTGAGCAAGTCGGACCCATCAACCCATTGAACCCGTCAAATCCATTAAAAACCGCTTCGCTAGGACCGGACAGATAGATCCATCTATAGGATTGGATACTGAAATGGATAAGATCCGCGGGTTTGAGTCTAAGACGGGTTCAAAAACATTTAATACCCATGAAACCCGTCTCGCCCTGCTATACAAAACGACGTCGTTTTGTTTATATTATATAGTATAATTTAATAATGTATAATAAGTATCTCTTACATGTCAAAACTTATATCTATAACGACGACATCGTCTCGTTTTGTCTATGATTATCTATTTTATTTTAAATCTTGTCTTATAAAGGTTTGAATTTAGTTACTCTTTTTTGGATTTAGGGTTAAAACATATTAATTTTGATTTACTCGTGACATTTATTATTGATGTTATTCACGTTTGATTCAATTTAAAATTTTAAGCTTGGTCATTCATTTTAATTTCTAAATAATTTCGCGTAAAACTTATGAATTATTAAAGAAAATAACTTTTTTTAAATTACGACGGGTTTCGACCTGTGGATGTTGGGTTCTACTTTAAACCTGCAATAGACCCGTCTATCCTAAAGCGGTCAAAAACCCACATTTTTTATTGACGGGACGAGGGCGAGTCTAGAACCCGCGAGTTTACGACCCGCGCACACCCCTACTTCACGTTAGGGGTATCAAGGATTAATTTAGCTTGAATTTTTCACTAGTTTAATAGCTCCCAGGGGCATCTCAAATCAGCCCTACATTTTAAATTTGATTTAATTTATTTATTTTTAACTTTTACTTTGGATTATTAATAAATACTTAATATTGATCTTGTCATATATATTGGGGGCTTTACGAATAAGTTATCAATAGGTACTTATTCATAAAGGGATCAAGACAATAAACTCATTTACAAAAAAATCAACACATGGTCCAAATTTTTGTAAAAGACTAAAATAGCCACTCATACTTTAATATACTCCAATTTCATCATTAATTTAATTTAACCTCAATTTTACCCCAAATTTCATACATTATTAAATTTTGACCCAAAACACATTTTCATGGACAATTTCGTTTGTACCGTCGTTGACTTTTTTTTTTTTTTCCTTCCAAAGTTTTTCGCCGGTTTCCGGCGTTGACCGGCTTTTTTTTTTCCTCCTGATTTTTCCTCTACCGGTTTCCGGCGTTGACTATTTTGAATTTTTTTTTCTTTCTTTCTTTCTTTCAATAACATTTTTTTTTCCGCTACCGGTTTTCAGCGTTGACTATTTCGATTTTTTTTTCTTTCTTTCTCTCTTTAACATCTTTTTTTTTCGTTTAAACAGCAATATTGTTGTGATAGACAGTAATATTAACTATATTACTGTTAAATACAGTAAAATTAACTATACTACCGTTTAACACTATAATATTGCTATATTAATCTCTACTACAGTAAAATTAACACAACAAAACTCATTATTATTGAGTTATAGCGTAATATTACTATGTTGACCGTTCAACAAATGTAAATATAATAAAAAGCCAAAAGAATTAATATTACTGTGAGTGACAGTAATATTACCCAACCACTGTAATATTATTGTGTTTACAGTAATATTACAATAATAGACATTAATATTATTACGTTACTCCGTGAATAACTCAAACAAAACAAAAAACCCAAAAAATAATGATATTGATGTGGTTAACAGTAATATTATTGTGTTTACAGTTATTTTACTTTCAACGACAGTAATATAATTATGTTAACTTGTCACCAAATCCAACAAAATAAAATTAAAAAAAATAATAATAATATTACGTTAATTTACTGTCAACGGCAGAACAATTACATAAATGTATTGTCAACGACAGTATAATTACGTTAATGTACTATCATTGACAGTATAATTACGTTAATTTACTGTCAGTGAGAGCACAATTGTGGTCAACGTTTAGCGGCGGGCGTAAAAAAAAAAAAAAAAAATAGAAAGACACTAAAAATAGTCAACTCCGGAATTCGGCGGCGGAAACAAACTGAAAAAAAAAAGTAAAAAAAAAAAATCAACACCGGAATCTTGCGGCAAAAATTTTTTTTTGAAACAAAATGTCAAAATTGATTTTTTATGGTCAAAATTAATTAAATTGGGGTACAAGTAAGAATTGGAAATAAAGGGTGGGGGTAATTTTTTCATATACATGAATGTTTCATTTATTTACAATAAATATTAAAGGGATGAGCTTATTGGGGAAAGAGATATAACTCATAAATCTATAATAATAATAAACATGTTTGATTATGAACATGTGCACAAAAATCCTTCGCAACTCAATAAACTAGAGAAAAATGCACACTAAATTTCATCCTTATGGCCTAAAATCACTCTAAAATTCATCATTCGCGCCTCATGAGATAAAAGAATTATACTACACTCATATATAAATTTCGGCTAATTGTAGTCAACATTTTTTTCATTTGCATTTATAGTCAATAAAACTGTTACTTCAAATCGGATTTATAATTAATATTTTAAAAATAAAATTGACTAAAATTATGATTAATATTAAATTTATAATTTTCTGATATATTTGGTGAAATGCAATGCAAGATCAAACAAATCAAATTATATTCTCTATAAATAGCAAAATGGTGAAATATTTTTTTTTATTTTTATGATAAATTTGATGTAATTGATGAGAGACCAAATATATTATTTATGGGTTATTGGCAAATAGGCACATGACAAGTGCATTAAAAGAAACATCCAACGTTTTTGCCCTTCAAATATTTTCAGCCCATTCAAACTTATTTGCTAATAAGAAAAACCATTTTATATATGCCAAAGTTACCCCTAATTCCTTTAACCCAATTCAACTCTAATTTCATGATTTACAATCCAATTTAGCCCAATTTTACCAATTAACCAATTTTGACCCGCCACCACCGGAGACCGCCGGTCAGCCGCCGTTGACTTTTTTGTATTTTACTTTTTTTCTTCTGAATTTGATTTCCGGCAGGCAGGTCAACCGCTGGTCTCCGGTGTTGACTTTCTTTTTGAAACCTTTTTTTTCCGGTAGGTCAACCGCCGGTTTCCGGTGTAGACTTTTTTTTCAATTTTGTGTTTTCTTAAAAAATGTATTTTCATTAATATTACTGTCTTGACTACTAAATTATTGTCTCCAACAGTAATTTAACTGTCGGAGACAGTAATTTAACTATTAATTGACTTTTTTTTTTGAAATTTTATTTTTTCTTAAAAAAAAAGTTATTTTAATTAATACTAGCATTTTTTTTCCCGTGCGATGCACGGGATCGTATTTTAAAAGTGAAAAAAAAATTCAATTTAATATATGATAGAATAAATATAATACACTAACAGCGTAAAATTTAAGAAAGTAGTAGTATTCTTATTTTATATAACATTACTTTTTTTTACGTAATATGATTTACAACCCAAACAAATAAGTTAAGATTTAACAAATCGAATTCTATCTTTATAACATTACTTTTTTTTTTTTACGTAATATGATTTACAACCCAAACAAATAAGTTAAGATTTAACAAATCGAATTCTATCTTTATATGTTAAGATTTGAGATATATTGATGAAAATTGGAGATTGGAGTCGGAAGGATTCTTCACGGTTCAGTGTTGATTTTGATAATTGTTGTAAAATATAATTAGAAAATTAGTGCATAAAAAATATTAAAAATAAATAATTACGAAATGCTATTAGGGTTTTCCAGGGTTGCCCTAGCGTTTCTTTCTTTAATGAATAAGATTACTGTCTTGGCTACTAATTTACTGTCTCCAACAGTAATTTAACTATCGGAAATAATTTAACTGTCTGAGACAGTAATTTTACTGTATTAATTAATTTTATCGTCTTTGCCTGCAATTTTGTTGTCTTTGACCGTAATATTACTGTCTCATACAATAATATAACTGTTTGGGACAGTAATGTTGGTAATATTACTGTTTAGGTATTCAATATCACTGTTAAAGTCAATTAACGGTTAAATTACTGTTGAAAACATTAATTTAGTAGCCAAGACGGTAATATTGATTAAAATAAAAAAAATTTAATTCAAAAAAAAATCAAAAAAAAAAAGTCAACGGCGGTTTACCGGCCGGAAAAAAAATTCAGAAAAAAAAAAAGTCAACGCCGGAAACTAGCTGGAGAAAAAAATTCAGCAAAAAAATTATTTTCTAAAAAAGTTAATTTTTCATAAAATTATGAAAATGGGGGTTAATGTGATATATTTGTTTAAATCCGAAATCAATATGTAATATTGAGGAAGTTAGAGCATAATTGATGGAATTGATAAAAATTATAACTCCCTTGTCATGTCCCTCTTCTTTGCCCATATATTATTCACCCGAAAATAATAAAATTGTAGAATGGTGTGTAACGAATGGATGATAAACGTATTTTTTTACCACACAAAATATGATTTGGTAATGTTGGAAGATGCTCTAAATTGCAGCAGAGGCATAGGCGAATTTCTTTTAACTTGTCATATTGTATTTGAATGAAATTGTTTAAGATTAAGAATATTAAATTAATAATAAGAAATTATTTGAGTTTTTTTATTGATCTATTTCATAACTGGTTTGAAATTCTTAAATCTTACATTGAACTGATTTTAGAATTATTATGATGAAATTGAAATTCACTTTATACTTAAATACTCTTTTCACAAATATTCTCATTAGATTTAAATCCTTTAATCCATATAAGTAGAGGATATATTATTGCTAATCTAATCTTTTCGGTACAAATCTAAAGTAAAAAACAAATATAATATCTAGAAAACCGTAAAAAAATGAAAATAGAATTAAGTAATTACCCCCAAAATAGGCCTTTATCTTTCAACACCCCCACTACTCAACTATCTCCCCCACTATCCCACACTCCACAACCTCGTTTCCTCAACAACAACTATATATATATATATATATATATATATATATATATATATATAAGGAATTCAAAGTTTGAAGGTTTTCAAAATAACTAGTGAAGAAAATGCTGGAAAAAAAACAGAGGCATAATAGTAATGGAGAGTGCAAGCAGTGGGGGACGTGGTGTAAAAGACGAAACTTTTTTACGAAGAAGATTAAAACTATATTCTCCATTGCAGGTAAAATAAGAAGAAGAAGAAGAAAAGAAGAAGAAGAAGAAATAACAACGTGTAGTAAAAAAGCAGCAGACGAGCGAAAGGTGTTGGAAGTTCCATTTGGTGAATTGAACAAGAGTTGTTCAATTCAAAAACAGCTAATGGCAGGTTTCAATTTCAAGAAATGGAAAACCATTAGTGCTAAAAATGACATTAATATTAGTGCTAATACTGCCACGAAGCCTAGTATTCATCGTTTGACGGCTAAGATCGTACGGAAAAGGGATGTGGTGGGACCGGTAGAGAAGAAGAAGAAGAAGAAGTTGATGACGTGGTGTCGTGAACAAGGACAGGAGACGAACAAGGAACTAGAACTGTGCAAGAAGAGGATACTAATGGGAGAAAAGTGCAGACCCTTAAATCGATCTGGTGCTCTTCACTATGATGAACACGGAGTTCTCCTACCAGAAGATCTTGCTGCTACATAGACCATCATTTATTTATTTATTCATTCTTTTTTTTTTCGTTATTTTAATTAATTTTATGTTTTTCCATTCGTTGTATATTTTGTAATGAAAGCACTCTTGTGTTTTCGTTCTCAGTTTATGTTTGGTGTGCGCAGACTATATATATATATATATATATATATCATTGCAAGTGATTAAAAACTTTACGGCGTTACCAAGTCAGGTAGCTTGAAATGGAATCACACATTACTCCATCTAGTGTTCTGGAGTATATGATTCATAGTATTATAATTATCAAAGATTTCCTTAACCTAAAATTATCCATAATTTCACGATTAAGGTGGTGTTTGCAAAAGTTTTTTTAAAGTGATTATGAGCTTTTTTTTTCTCATAACATGTTTGCAAAATCAACTTTTGCTTTTACTTCTCTTAAAATAATCTTTCTCTTAAAATAATCTGCTTTAAGCTATTTTTTTAAAGCATTCCTAAACCTGCTTTTTCTATTGAAGTTCATTTTCCGAAACATTGGCAAACGCCCCCCAAATTTTAGAAATAAGCACTTAAAACCAACTTAACTCACAATCACCAACTTAACTCACAATCACTAACTTCTACTTTTAAATAAGCTTTTTCAAGCACCACTTAAGAGCAGAAGAAACATAACAAAAGCAACAGCAGCTCTCAATTTTTTTTATCTTTTCTTTTAAACTTGGTACAACATACTTGAAATCTGGGAAAACAAGTCGATAGAAAAGCCTTGCATACCGTACGTATATAACTTGACAATAATATATCCAACAGCTACATACACACACACAATTCGTAGATTAATTTCATCCACTGAAAATACAAAAAAAAAAAAAAAACAGATATTATTAATATTGTCACGGCCTGAGAGGCTTAATACCAAGAGATAAACGAATCCTATTCTGTTCAGCAATTTCAGGATCAGGATGGTCAGTTCCATCATCTCTCATAGCAACAGCCTTCTTCTCTCTCTTCCTTTTAGGCTTCTCATCCTCGTTCATTTCACCACCCCGCTGCCTTTTGGGACTAATACTTCTACGATGATGATGATGATGCCTTCTACTACGATACTCGTCACCATCTTCATCTTTCCTATCTCTACTTGGGCTCCTTGAATAGCTTCTTCTCCTGCCCCTTTCTCTTCGTCCATCTCTATCTCTTTCTCTTTCTCTATCTCTATCTCTATCTCTATCTCTATCTCTGTCACGATCTCTCTCTCTGTCTCTGAGATCTCTATCTCTGTCGCGTCCCCTTCCACGTTCTCTTTCATAATCTCTCTCGTAATCTCTATCCCTCTCATGCTCTCTATCCCTGATATTTTGCAGGATCAACTCAATTCATTAACCAAAGTTCAACAAATTCATATCTGTAATAATTTACTTTTTCTTGAATCTAACCACAAGTACAACAAGGTGAATTGCAAGAAATCAAAAAAAAAAAAGTCAAGTATTTGACATAGTAGAATTGTTAGACCCGTCATACTTCTCAGCTGCACACTGCCAGTGCAGAGAAACCTGGCAGGATCAACATATTTCAATGTAGGAAGCTGTTATTAGCCACTTAGGGCTTGAAATGCCATGGTGGTCAGGCAACCACAATACATGTGACCAATCGTCACAATTGTGTACATATTCCCTTTGAATAACAGCTTCCAATCCCCTGCCCATCACTTGGATCGAGCAGGAAAAGAAATTTAAAAACACCAAATAATCAAATCTTCTTTACCACAATACAATAGAACATAGATTACAAGTAACAGTTTAACCAAATTGACCAAATAAATTACTAGTGACAAGGAATATTGAAAGGTAAGCCAGGTTTTTCTTTGGTAGCTGTAAATACAATGCTATCATGATTATCCCTCCATTAAATTATCTTAGTCAGAACTGAAAAGTTCACATTTAACAGTAATGAAAGAACAATTCCACACCTATTAATAAGGCATCAAATAGTAATATTATCCTACAAAATATCGGGAAATATTGACAATTCACGTGCACAGACCACAAAAAACAGATAATTAATAGCAGTTGATGCGGAATTCAAATCCTAATATTAAGCAACTTGAAGCAAGTAAGAACATATGCATCACAAACGAAACAAAGATTGCCCCAGCTTACGTGAAGAAAGTAGCTCCTTGAAGAATATCATGAAAAAACTCAAATGAATGGAACTGTAAGACATAAGATACACATTGAGAAAGGTTAACCTGTATCTTTGAGTATCCCGTTTCTTATCTCGATCTTTTTCCCTGGTCGGACTCCGTGCTCGATAGTAATCCTGTGGTACAAGATTATAGTCAAGAAAAAAGAAAGTAAAAAAGAGAGAGACAATGTGTGTTTGTGTATAGAATATTGGAGACCTTGTCATTGCCCCGGGGGGAATCTACTCCGTCTGCAATTTGTTCATCTTCTTCATCTTTTTCTTCCTCCTCCTCAAAGTCGTCTTCGAGAGCACTTCTTCGTGGTTCTAACGAACCAATTGCCTCAAGTGTCCATCTGAGAGGGCACACAAAATAAGCAGATACATCCAATTAAAACAAGACAAATATGACCAATTGACAATATTCTAAAATCAAGACAACCAAAGAAAGAAAACGAGAGAATGAAAAACATATCAAACAATTTAATAATCATCCAATATCAAGTTCGACAGAAATGACAATTCAGAAACCAATAACCTAACAAAGAAATGGTCTATTCTTCAATAGCAAATTTGAAGAAACAAAAGATTTCACACACATACCTTTTCTTTATTCGAGGCAAGGCGATGTCGCATGAGTAATCTTTAGTCAAAAGCTCATCAATGTACTCATCAACATGTGTTAAAGTGAATTCTGATACACAATTCAAGGAACACGAGGAAATCGTTAGCATGGATTGAAATGTATATATAATAATAATAAATAATAAAAGGAATAGAAAATATTACTTCCATCATTAAGCTGAAGCCTCAGCTTTCGGTAATCGTTGTATAGAGGCTCGAGGTACCGATAAACATCGACATCTGTCCCAGTAAGTCGGAGATAAAAAGCACCAAGCACACGAACATATCTGATACAAAATAATTAAATAAAATAAAAATAAATAAAAAATAGCATTTTTAATGCAACTGAATGAGTTAGAAATAGAAAGAAATACAAACTTGTAGTCGGGATTCTTGATGAATTCGACAACAATTTCCTTGTCAGGCTGAATCTGGAGCATCTTCATAACGAGGCACATAAAAGGGGTGGGTCTGCGGTTGCCGCCATTGGTGCCGCCGAGGTGGTCGAGCTCCATGGCTTTGTCGACAAGGGTTTCTGCAGTAAGACCGAAACATTGCTCCTTCCAGTATGTGTTCTGATATATCTTTGTTCTCAATATCTTCTCCACCAAATTTTGAGGGTTCGTACCCCTTATGCTCTTTGCTAGCGGGTCTGTTCGATTCGCCATTTCACAGATTCAGATTCAGGGGCTCCGGCAGAAAAAAATGTCGAAACCCTAAACCCCCAAATTACCAATTTTCACAATCTGACTTGTCTGGCGTAAATCCCTTCCCAGTCACTTGGGCTTCAGGAATCGTCCACTTGGGCTTAAGGAATTTGGGCCTCCTTTATAAAATAATATATATATTATCTTTCTCTTTTTTCAATATTATAATCATCTTAAAATAGGGAGGGGGTCAATACTCAATAGAGAAGTTTTTAGTATTATGTTACACTAGCATTTTCTTCCCGTGCGATGCACGGAATCGGATTTTAAAAGTGAAAAAATTGATCAATTTAACAAATAGAATTTTTATCTTTATTTCTTAAGATTTGAGATATACATATATTGATGAAAAATAGGAGATTGAAACCGGAACCATTATTCACGGTTCAGTGTCAATTTTGATAATTGTTGAAAATATAATTAGAAAATTAGTACAAAAATATTTAAAAAATAAATAATTACAAAAATGTCATTAGGGTTTCTTAGGTTGCCTAGCGTTTCTTTCTTTTATATATAAGATTTATCCCCTCTTACTATGAGAAATACACTTAAATCCCTCTATCTAATGGTCAACTTATTTGATATTTAACGGTGTTATACTGTTAGTAGTAAAATAAATTTAATATATTTTTATTAATCTTTAATAAACGACACCTTATTTTTATTTTAAAATAATATATGTATTATGAGCAAATCAAATAAATGATATTTAAGATAGTAATTTTTTTAAACCTTGGATTGAAAATTATTTACTCGTTCAATATTTAAATTGAAAAAAATAATATTTAGATAGTATAATTTTTCATGTATTGGATGAAATTATTTAAATTATCAAACATGTAAAATAAAATTTTAAATATTTATTTGTAACATCAAATTTTGTACAGTTAATCCTAAATGAAATGACCAAGTGAAAACAAATTTGATGTTACAAATGAATACAATAGAACATTAACATATACCGTAAAGAAATATTGATGCACGATTATAAATTTTAATATCAATATCTAATGAGTAAATATTTTAATTCAATATTTGAAAAAATTATACGTGTTAACTATTTATTCATTATATTTATTGACAGTGCAATATGTTTTTAATAATATAGGTTAATCGTTAAGATCAGGGGTATAAGTATATCTTGCAGAGTATGAGGGGTAAGTGTTATATATAACACAATAAAGGGGGTAAAGTGTATTTTACCCTATTTTTTAAAAATTTAAACAAACACAAATTCATTTTGGGAAAAAACAAAAATGAAATAGAACCCAAACCAACATTGGGTTGATAATTTTTTATTATCAAAATAATTTTTTTTTTTTTTATTAATATTCTATAGATGTAAATATCATGGTAATGTTCACTGATTAAAAAAATAATCCTGATAGATAATGTCTAACTATTTATGCTTTATAGTAAAAAGTAAAAACTAATCTCTACATTAAAATCCCCTAATTTATGCCCTTATAAATTAATATGTTTTAACACTATTCGTTCACATGATACTTGGGGTATGCTCAAACTGTAATACACAGAAGAGTTATTGCAACAGGTGAGTCGCTATCACATAGCACCGCCCAACGTGGGATTGTTGGGAAAATAATATTCTTCATTTATTTATTTATTTGTTTCCACCATCAATTGCAACCACCACATTTCACGTCAATGGGCCCACATTGTCATATTTTATATTTACCCCTCTCTTTCTTGAACATTTCACATGTTTAAGAATTTCCGGAAGTGTTAATAAAAACAGATTTTGTTGACAAAATGTAATGTATTGTGTAAAGAATATATTGAAAACATGATACATGTGTGATGTGTGGATATGTTTTAGACGAATTGGTATTTATATATGTGTGTGGATAACTTTAAAATATAACATAAAAAGTGGGCATAACAAAGATGATGCTATTAGGATTGTTAAGAAAAAAATAAATGGAATAACAGAGAGTGGAAATTGTTCTATTGAAATGAGAAAGAACAAAATGTTAATTAGAAAATTAGTCGAGTTTTTTTTTTTTTTTTTTTTTTATAAAGATGTCATTAGGGTTGCTCCAGTACAGATAACTTGACGTTAACTTCTTTTATATATAATATGAATACATAAGAAATGTTAACACAATGAAATCTTATATATAAAAGAAATTAACATTAAGACAATAATGAGCTAACTCTAATGATATTTTAGTAAAAAAAATTCATTATTTAAGTTCAAAATTAAAACAAAATCGTTTAGAATCCTTTCAACATTAATCTTTTTTTTCTTTTTACAACAATGCATCTCTAATTAAACTCTAGGTCAATCCTAAGTAATCCTAATGACATTTTTGTAATTTTTTTGTCTACTAATTTTTTAATTATAAGCAGTTAAGAAAATGGCAACACCAATGGTATTATTTTCCTTCTAAATTACTAGCATTTTTACCCCGTGCGATGCACGGGATATTGTTTCAAAAGTGAAAAAAAAATTAATTTAATACATAATAAGAAAATATAGTACATTAACATAGTAAAATTCAATGATGTAGTATTATTCATATTTTATATAACATTCGTTTTTTTAAATCTTACATATTAAGATTTATAATCCAAATATATATATATTTAGATTTAACAAATCAAATTTCTATATTTATCTATTAAGATTTGAGATATATTAATAAAAAATAGAAGATTGATAATCGTTGAAAATTAGTACAGAAAAATATTAAAAATAAATAATTACAGAAATACCATTAGGATGCGTTTCTTTTTTTTATATATATAAGATTTTAATTATATTTTCTCTACTAATTTTTTAAATTCAAATCAAATAGTGTAGATTCCTTTCAACGTCTATCTCTTATTTTTTTTGAAACCATATATATCTCTACTTAAATGCTAGGGCCCGCAACCCTAAGCAACCTCAATGGCATTTTTATGAATAAAAAAAAAAAATTCTCTAATAACATTTTTTTATTTTAAAAAGTTCAAAAATAGAAAAACAAATGTTAGATTCCTTTCAACATCAATATCTTATTTTTAACCATACATCTCTAATTATATTTACACGATTTCTTTTTTCTTTCTAATTTTTTGCTTTATTAATCACTTCATTTCTTCAACTCATTTTATGACAATTATGCTTATATAATCTTTGAGGAGTGAATTTGTATTATTCGATTTCTATGAGTACTGGAATCTAAATATAACTAATAAACTTTGTTATAAAAGTGTAATATATGTTTCATTATAATTGTCGTGCATTTAATAATTAACTTTTCACTTTAAAATATTATCCCCTGCATTGCACGCGATAAATACTCGTTAAATTGAAAAATCTAATATATGTAATTGGACACTTTACAAATAAGGTCATCAATGGATACTTATTCATAAATGGTCCACACAAAAAACTATTTTACAAAAAAATCCACACATGATCCAAAGGTTTGTAAAAGACTAAAATAGCCCATCACAGCTCCAATTTTATCATTTAATTTAATCTAACTTCAATCTGATCCCAAATTTCACAAATTATTTAATTCAGACACAAACACAATTTTATGGACAATTTCGTCCGTCCCCGCCGTTGACTTTTTTTTTTTTTTTTTTTGCCGCCGGTTTCCGGCGTTGACTTTTTCGGTTTTTTTTTTTTTTTTGAATTTTTTTTCTTTAAAAGATTCCCCCCCCCCCCCCCCAAAAAAAAATATTGTTGTGGTTTCCAGTAATATTAACTATATACTGTTAAACACAATAATATTAACTAGAGATTAAATTCTGAGCGGATCAGCCGATATTTAATATAAATCGGTTTCCACTAATTTTTTGACATGTGGCACTTTTAAGTCTAAACTCTTAATAAATCACGCTATTATAATTAGGGTTAGAGGGTAACGGGTTATGGTGGGGTTTTCTATTTCCTTTTTTTTTTTTTTTCTTCCAATCATTAGAATCCTAATTATATTTTTATTTAAACTATCCACATGTCAATCATCCTATGGCATCCGATTTCCCTATTAAAACAGACCATCCGGTTTAAATTTGCACTCTATTAACTATACTACAATTTAACACAATAATATTGCTATATTAATCTCTAACACAGTAATATTAACACAACAAAAGTCACTATTATTTTGTAATAGAGTAATTTTAATATGTTGACCATTCAACAAAGGTAAACGTAATAAAAAGCCAAAAGAATTAATATTACTGTGGTTGACGGTAATATTACTGTAACAACAGTAATATTACCGTCAACCACAGTAATATTATTGTGTTTACAGTAATATTACTATAGTAGACAATAATATTATTACGTTACTCCGTCAACAAAACAAAAAAAAACAAAAAAAACCCAAAAACAAATAATAATATTAATGTGGTTGACAATAATATTATTGTGTTTATAGTTATTTTACTGTCAACACACAATTAAAAAAAAACCCAAAAAAATAATAATATTGTCGTTGACTCTAATTGTACTGTCAACGACAGTACAATTACGTTAATGTACTGTCAACGACAGTATAATTACGTTAATGTATTGTCAGTGACAGTATAATTACTGTTAATGCCAGTACGATTACGGTCAACATTTAGCGGCGGGCGTAATAAAACGGATAAAAAGTTATGAGGAAAAAAAAATCATTAAAAAAAGTCAACGCCAGAATCGGCGGAGGAAAAAAAAAGTCAACGCCGGTATCCGGCGGCGAAAAAAACAGATCAGGAAAAAATAATAAAATTAATAAAAATCGAAAAGTCAACGCTGAAAACCGGCGGCAAAAGAATAATTTTTGAAAAAAAAAGGTCTAAAGAAAAAAAAAATCAAAATTGATTAAATTGAGGTTATAATTAATAATTGGGTGTAAAGGGTTGGGGATAATTTTGTTATACATTAATTTTTATCTTTATTTATAATAAATATTAAAGGGATGAGTTTATTAACAAAAGAGTTATATCCTATAAACATAGAATAATAAAGATGGTTGGTTGGAGACTGATAAACAAAAACCATGTATAATAAAATACTTATCAATTTGCGGTATCTTACAATGTATGCAATCATTGGAGGATATTCCTTTTGAAGAATCGTTAATAATTAATGTAACCTTGCAATTATTTATTTAGCATCATAAAAGGTTGGTATCCGACCATCAAATCTATGATGAAGGGATGTTATGGGTCCATTAGGATATGTAACATTCGTAATAATTCTAAATGAATGTGAGTTGTCCATTGCTTTTTTGGGTGGTCAACACTCAACATACAATTCTCATGAAAAAAAGAAAAAAAATCCAACATACAATAAGTCTGATTGAATTATCAAGGGTCATTTCTTGTTTTTATTTAGCATGAAATGCACTTCGCCTCCTAGAAATTTTGAATTTTTGTACTTCCGTCCTACAAATTTTAAAAGAAACCCTCCCTCTTTAAAATTTTGTCCAGTTACACTCTGCTTCAAATTATAAATTTCAGCGTAATTTTCATTGGATTGCCACAAATTCGTCTAATTGAAGGGTATTTGTGTCATTTCAGAGATAGGTCACCATAATAACTGATAACTGAAGAAGCAATTGAAGAGTATTGCAAATTGAGAACTTCAATAGGCACAAATCAATTCGTGAGAATTTTTTTTTTTTAATTATTGAAATGGGTTATATTTTTCGTCTATCAAATAAGATAAGGATGTATTAGGGTGTGGATGAGAATAATGAATCAAATTTAATGCGTTGGAAGTGGACGGATCAATGGCAATTCCAATAAATAATCGCCATAAATTATGATACTGAGCAAAGTGTAACTGGAACAAAATTTGAGGTAGGTGTGTGCTCATTTTCTTAATTTGTAGGGGAAAAAAGTGTGAAAATAGAATTTTTGGGGGTTCAGTGCATTTTGTCAATTATTTTATTTACTTAAAAGATAGTCTTATAACATAATCTTACAACACACATATATCCAAAATGATTTACTTAGAAAATTTGAATCACTTTTATTGGACGTTAGATGAGAGAGTTATAATTCGAATGGTAAAATTGCTAGAGATAGGCGAGAATCTCATATGCAGGGAATTCGACTTGTCACGAATTCCCCTCTTTTCTTCCAATTCTTCACCATGAATTCTTCAACGGTCTGATTCAAGCATTTATTCTCCACGGACAACTCGAATAACGTCTTAAAACTCACAAGCTTTCTCTTCTTCCAAGTCTTCATCCTTGAACTTGTCGGGATCATATCAACAAAGTTGTCTCCACATTAATGCTCTCCATGTCCGCGAGACTTGCGAAAGTGATCGACGAAAAACGACATAGAAAAGCAAAGAAGGTGCAACAGAAACAGAGAGAGAAGAAGGAGCGACGGAGTCAACGAAAGGAATTAGGGTTTGAGTCTGTTTTGGTATGTAAGTGGATGAGAAAGAGAGGTCAAGGTTGTTTCAAACAAAATGAACGGCTAAGATCAGATTTCCACTTAAGACATGTTGGATAAAATTGACCAGTATTTGCTAATCAGAAGATCATAGGTGTTGACAAAATTCACTAAGAATGTCACATATTGGCCTAGGGATGGCAACGGGTCGGTTCTGGGTCGGGTTTGTCTAAACCCAATCCATTTTAGCTTAGACCTAGACCCGCCCCAACCCAGACCCTAATTAAACGGTTCTGACCCGCCAGACCCGCTAGACCCATTAACATACAAAAAAATTAATATTTTTTAACTTTCATAACATTTTGTTTGTATACTTTGACGAAATAATCTCAATACTAAAATACAATATTTTAAAAAATCTCTACAAGTAATATAACATGAACAATAAAATTACAATTAATTATATTTAACTTCAATAATAAGTAAATTCAAAATGCAAGACAATTAGCGGTGGTCGACAAGTGATAAATATTACTCACGAGAAATCAGATTTGAAAAATAAAACAGTAAAATAGGTAAATAAGAATAGACAAGATGGAAATTGATACTTTGATAAATGAAATCCGTAATTATATATATATATATATATATATATATATATATATATTTATATATATACGGGTCGGTTCTGGGTCGGTTCGAATAAAACCCGTAACCCGACCAGAACCATTCGGTTCTAGAAACTTAAACCCATTACCCGACCCAAAACCATTTAGCTTACCCAGACTCACCCCAAACAGGTCGGTTCCGGGTCCAAGACCCGCCAAACCCGTACCCATTGCCATCCCTATATTGGCCCACAGACTTCACAATTATTTTATAAAATTTAATACCATACCCTTGTGGTTTTGAGCGAAGGTATTAATTAGTATTACCTCTATATCACTAAGCCAATACATATGTGAAAACGAGCGGGCCGACCCCGTGGGTGGGCTGAGGGCCTATAGTTAGGATTCACGAGCTCTTAATTAAATGGATTTAAGAACATAATTATTGAGGTATTAACTATTAACTCACATAAATAAAATAATATAATGTTTAGAAATAACAAAGACCAAGATTAACATTATATAATTCGACAATCTAGTCCATACGTATTTTAACTGCTTCAAGCAACCTACACTAATTCCAACCTCACATTTAAATACATTAGTCTCATCAATTATTTTATAATAGCGCCATTAGGAACAAGAGCTGTACAGTTGATTAGTTAGCAAAATAATATATAAATTTACCAATTATAAATCCTTTTTCTCAGGGAACATATTATGATTAAAAGGCATTTGGACTAAGTCTAAGTCAATATAGGTTACGCAAATTAATTATGCATGGTACAACTCAAGCTTAACTGGTTCCGGGATAGTAAGTTGGTGCAAGCTCCTACGGTCGAACACTAACAGTTGCAATGTGGAAATTTCAACTCCAATGAGAATTAGTTTCTCGTGGGCACCAGGTCCTGGTCCGCTACGTAACGGCCGTTGAGTCACCATAATTTGGATCAAATAAAATTTCAACTCCAATGAGGGTTAGTTTATTGTGGGCGTCATGTCCTGTAATAGAGCAGAAAACGCTGTTCATACTTGGTTGTAAAAGCGTGTAACATTTTATTCTGTGATAAGTAATAATAGCACTGTAAATATCCTTTTAGTTAGTCGGTTAGAGTTGTATATAAATACGAGTTTATCTCATTCTGTAAAGACACTTTTTCAGAATAATACATTGAATATTTTTCTTCTGTATCTTCTTCTTCTCCGATGAATATTTCTCTCAAATTCGATATGGTATCAGATGACAATTCCGCATAATCATACTTCGATCAATTCCGATTATCAGAGATTAATTCCGATCTTCTGTTCTTCAATTCCGATTTAGGTTTCGTTTTTTTTTCCCTTTTCAATTTCAATTTTCCCTGAATTTTGAATTCATAGCACAACCGATCCAGGGCTCAATCTTGTTTCTCAGCTGCTCACAGGTGATAATTATTCTTCTTGGAGTCGAGCTGTAACAATTTCCTTAACGGTCAAAAACAAGTTAGGGTTTCTTACCGGGGCGATTCCCTGTCCAATTGAAGCTGATGATCCAGCTACTCATAATGCTTGGGTCCGTAATAATCATATGGTGTTCTCTTGGCTTCTCAATTCAATTTCTAAGGAGATTCAACCCAGTGTCATATATTCTAGTTCTGCCACCGAGGTTTGGGAGGATCTCAAATCTCGATTTCAACAAGGCAATGGTCCTCGTATGTTTCAATTGCGCAGAGAATTGGCCAACTTAGCTCAAGACAATGATTCCGTTACAGTTTATTATACAAAACTCAAGGCAATCTGGGATGAACTCACTAATTTTCGGCCTTCTTGTACATGTAATGCTTCAGCTCAATGTACTTGTGGTGGAATTTTGAAGGTGGCTGATCATTTCAACATGGAGTATGTCATGTACTTCCTTATGGGACTCAATGAGTCTTTTCAACATACAAGAAGCCAAGTCTTGCTCATGGAGCCTCTGCCTCCTATTTCTAAAGTTTTCTCTCTCATGGTCCAAGAAGAAAGGCAGAGATCTGTTTCTCACAATGGATCATTTCAAATGCAGCAAAATATGACAATGCTTGCCAGAAATGTGTCAAGTCAAAATGGCCAACAAAGGAATTTCAATCCCGCATCTAATCCTTTTGTCAAGAAGAAGGATAGGCCTTATTGTACCCACTGCAATTTCAATGGCCACACTATTGAAACATGTTACAAACTCCATGGCTATCCAAATGGTTACAAGTCCAAGAAATTTCAACCTTCTCAATCCAGAGGCAACAATGTTAATCAGGCCTCTGTCATTGTGGAAGATCCTTTTGTTTCTCAGTCTTCGTCTGATAAAACACAAGAGAGTGTGGATTCCCTACTTCAGTCACTCAGCACCACTCAGTGCCAACAGCTCATGAGTTTATTCTCTTCTCATCTTTCGGGTACAGATAATTCTCAGCACATTCACTCACAAAACAATCATGTTACTTGCTGTGTTACAGGTGCTGCTGCAGCAGGTATTCTTGTCCCTCTTAACCACACTAGTTGGATAGTTGATTCTGGAGCTTCTCGACACATCTCTAATGATAAGTCTTTGTTCTGTTCTTTGAGATCCATACAACATGCTTCCGTTACCTTGCCTGATAATAGTTCTTTCCAAGTGCATTTTATAGGCGATATTAAATTGAATAAAATTGTGTTGCATAATGTATTCTACATTCCCGATTTCAAGTTTAACTTGTTATCTGTGAGTTCTTTGCTTTATCAAACTGGTTTTGTCATTTTTTCTAGTGTTGGTTTTATTGTACAGGATGCCTTCCTGAAGATGATTGGCAAGGGTAGAAAAGTGGATGGTTTATACGTTCTTGACGTTGCACATGACGAGTCACCTGCTCTTTCTGATTCTTCTCTTTGTAATTTTGTTTCTGCTTCAACATGGCATAATAGATTAGGCCATTTATCCAATAAAACTCTTGATACTATCAAGCATTCTCTTAGTCTTGATTCTGTATCCATTTGTAAAAACACTCATTGTTTTGTTTGTCCTTTGGCAAAACAAAGGAAACTTTCTTTTGAATTCAATAATAATTTTTCACAGGCTTGTTTTGATCTTATACATTGTGATATATGGGGTCCATTTAAGTTTTCTTCACACACTGGTCACAAATATTTTGCCACTATAGTTGATGATCACTCTAGATATACATGGATCTGTTTATTAAGGCAGAAGTCTGATATCATTGCTTATATTCCTAATTTTTTTAATATGATTCTTACTCAGTTTGGTGTGAAGATAAAGGCATTTCGATCAGATAATGCTCCCGAGCTAGCATTCACTGATCTGTTTACTAAATTGGGTGTTGTACATCAGTATTCTTGTGTACAAGTTCCTCAGCAAAATTCTGTGGTCGAAAGAAAGCATCAACACTTACTTAATGTTGCTCGGGCTTTATATTTCCAATCTAAAGTTCCTATTCATTTCTGGTCTGAATGTGTTCTAACTGCCTGTTATTTGATTAATAGAACTCCTTCAAGGATTCTTAATCATAGTACTCCTTTTGAAAGATTATATAGTAAGCCAGTTTCTTACAATGTGCTTAGGGTGTTTGGTTGTCTTGCTTTTGTGTCCACATTATCTCAGTCTCGATCTAAGTTTGACCCTCGTGCTCGTATTTGTATTTTTCTGGGTTATCCCACTGGTATGAAGGGATACAAACTTCTTGATATTCAAACACATGAGGTTTTTGTTTCCAGAAATGTGATATTTCATGAAACTATATTTCCTTTTGCTGATAATCAAAATTTGAAGGCTAATCCCTCAGAGAATCCTTTTCCTGATGTTGTATTACCTGTCTCTGATTTTTCGAAGGCTATTTTGGATCCATATATTGAGTCTTTGCAGGATCTTAATGCATCTTCCAGCTCATGTGATCCACCATCATAAGACACTTCTCTGTCTTTGGACACTACTGATCTTGTTCTTCCTAACAGTCGAAGATCCACAAGAACTATTAAACGACCAGGTTATCTTCAATCTTACCACTGTAATCATGCTTCCATTATTTCTAAATCTGTTCAATATCCTTTGTCTCATGTTCTACCTTATGATAAGTTATCATCCTCTTTCAAGGCATTTGTTTTTAATATCTCTTCTGATGTAGAGCCACAATTTTATCATCATGCGGTTCGAACTCCAGAATGGAGAATAGCTATGTCTGAAGAGTTAGCTGCCTTGGATGCTAATAATACTTGGTCTGTGGTCCCACTCCCACATGGCAAGAAGCCTATTGGCTCCAAATGGGTTTATAAAATAAAAAGAAAGGCAGATGGTTCAATTGACAGGTATAAGGCCAGGTTGGTTGCCAAGGGCTACAATCAACAGGAAGGTATAGATTACATTGACACATTTAGTCCAGTAGCAAAACTAGTCACTGTTAAAACTCTCCTTGCTATTGCTGCATCTAAGGGATGGTTTTTGCATCAGTTAGACATCAATAATGCTTTTTTGAATGGTGAATTGTTTGAAGAAGTATACATGTCTTTGCCGTTAGGTTATACTCATGCATCCTCATCCAGTTCTTCTTCTACATCTCTTGTTTGCAAACTCACTAAATCATTATATGGCTTAAAACAAGCATCTAGACAGTGGAATGTCAAGCTTACAGATGCTCTCATTCACCTAGGATTTGTTCAATCTAAAGCTGATTATACTTTGTTTACTAAAGGGTTTGATCAAACATTTCTTGCTCTTTTGGTCTATGTAGATGATATTGTTATTGCAGGGCCAGATTCCAGTCTTATTAGCTCACTCATTTCACTTTTGAGCAATAAATTCAAGCTTAGAGATCTTGGCCCACTCAAGTATTTCTTAGGCATTGAAGTAGCTCGGTCTCACAAAGGAATTTTTGTGTCTCAACGAAAGTATACACTACAGTTACTAGACTCCAGTGGTTGTTCTGCGGCCAAACCTTTAGAGACACCTATGGATGCTAACATCAAACTAGTTGCCTCTGATGGACAGTTACTGGAAGATGTGTCTTCCTATAGAAGGCTCATCGGACAACTCCTTTACCTCACCAATACCCGACCTGACATTTCATATGCTGTCCATAAACTCAGTCAGTTTGTCTCCAAACCAACTACAGCTCATTTTCAAGCTGCACATCACGTCCTTCAGTATTTAAAGAAAGCCCCTGGTCAAGGTATTTTTTTTTCCGCAAATTCTCCTCTCTCACTTAAGTCTTTTGCCGATGCAGATTGGGCTTGTTGTCCGGACACTAGGCGATCCACCACTGGCTTTTGTGTTTTCCTTGGAGACTCTCTCATTTCTTGGAAAGCTAAAAAGCAGTCCACTGTTTCACGAAGCTCTGCAGAAGCTGAGTACAGGGCTTTAGCCTCATTAGCAAGTGAATTAGTATGGCTGCAGCACCTCCTGAATGATTTTCAGGTTACTTCCCCTGACTCTACAGTCATCTACTGTGATAATCAAGCAGCTATATATATCGCCAATAATCCAACGTTTCATGAGCGCACAAAACACATCGAAATTGATTGCCATTTCATACGAGAACAAGTCACTAAAGGAGTCTTGAAGCTTCTCCCTATTCGTTCTGAACATCAACTTGCAGATTTTTTCACCCAGGCCCTTCCCAAGCCTCGTTTCATGCGCTTATTGTCCAAGCTGTCCATAGAAAATATATATCGTCCAGCTTGAAGGGGGGGTAATAGAGCAGAAAACGCTGTTCATACTTGGATGTAAAAGCGTGTAACATTTTATTCTGTGATAAGTAATAATAGCACTGTAAATATCCTTTTAGTTAGTCGGTTAGAGTTGTATATAAATACGAGTTTATCTCATTCTGTAAAGACACTTTTTCAGAATAATACATTGAATATTTTTCTTCTGTATCTTCTTCTTCTCCGATGAATATTTCTCTCAAATTCGATATCCTGGTCCGCTATATAACAGGCCATTGAGTCACCATAATTTGCATCAAATATTTGTCGCGCCAAGAGATGGAGTCCCTGGGGTTGATACGATCCTGACAAGATCCAAGACGAAGAATTGGAAGACGCGAAAGCATGCGAGTTTAAAGACATTATTCGAGTTGTCCTTGGAGAGCAAAGGGTTGAATAAGACCATTGAAGAGTTCATGGTTTGGAATTGGAAGAAAAGAGAAAGGAAATTCGTTGGCCAAGTCGAATTTCATGCATCCCAAAAGTTTCGTATGATTCTGGCAGAGTTTACCATTCGAGTTATAACTCTATCATATGATGTCCAATTTAGGTGATTCAAATTGCTACGGAAAGCCAACGGGAAGTTCTACAACTTTCATCTTTTTAGCAAAGAGAGATTCGAAGTGTAACAGTGTCGTAATTGAGCATCAAGTTCATGCACGTGCACAACTAATTGTCTACGCGAGTTTAGAAGGGTGATCGAGAAGTCGACTTGAAGATCAAGTTATCTAATTTATTTATGCACGTTTTAATATTAGGATTTCATATATTTTTATTATTTTAGATTTATTAATGGTTAGGATTTGCTTATTTATTTATTTCCTTATTATAGTTTAGGTAGAAGTCCTTTTCCTTGTGAAAAATGAGTCTTTCTAGACCTTATAAATAGGTTGCCAATTTGGCCTATTTTTGTTAGCCTGAGTTTGGCAGCAATTGTCCACGTGGTGGAGGCCCGGGTATGGGCGGCCCACAATCGAATGTCGTGGGCGCTTGTGTGTGATGAATGCACTATAAGGCTAGGGTTTGCGCCTTTCCTAACACCAATTGGTTTTAGGACAACTCGTAGCGCCTGAGGTCCTACAAGTGGTATCAGAGCCAAGGTCACGGGTTCGATTCCCAGCTGGAGCAATTGCTGAGGGGGAGATTGTTAGCCTGGGTTTGGCATCAATTGTCTACGTGCCCGAGTATGGGCGGCCCACAATCGAATGCCGTGGGCGCTTGTGTGTGTTGAATGCACTATAAGGCTAGGGTTTGCGCCCCACAATCGAATGTCGTGGGCGCTTGTGTGTGTTGAATGCACTATAAGGCTATGGTTTGCGCATTTCCTAACACCAATTGGTTTTAGAAAAACTGGTAGCGCCTGAGGTCCTACAATTTTAATGGACGAATTTTAATGAATATTTGAGTATATTGAGAGTTAATTCTCCTTCACTGTTCTGCAGTAAATTTCGGGATTTTACAAGTGGATTCTTGTAACTTTCTTAGCGACATAATATTGGTTTGTGGTTCTTTAATTTATAACCACGGGGTCAAAGCGACATAATATTGGTTTGTGGTTCTTTAATTTATAACCACGGGGTCAATATTCCACCTTGATAATAATGGTTTCTAGCTCTTTATAGCTATGGGGTCATTATTCCTTGCTTCCGCCAACTTTGATTCCTTTGTTTTTGGATGTTCCGATCTTGCTTCCGCGTAGGGTATTGTGTCTCGTAACGAGTTCTACGGGGTTCGTATCAGTTGGTCAACATTTTGCATTTAGGGTTAAAATATTTTAAATATAGTAAAATATAAATATTTAGGGTTAAATACATTTTGCACCCTTAAAGTATATGGTTGGTAACACTTACCCCCTTAAAGTTACAAATGTTACACTTACCCCCTCATTAATGAATTTAATGGTAAAACTATGACTTTGAATAATGTGAAATTTTTTCTTCCCAAAATATCCTTGTAGCCATTATATAAAATAGTGAATATGTAATAATAAAAAAATTCGGCAACTTAATTTTATTATTTCAGTATTGTAAATTTACAAATGAAAAAAATTGAATTTTAGTTTCATTTTTGTTTTACTTTATGTTCATTTGTAGCTGATACAAATTAACAATTATTCGAATTTTAATTAGGATTTTATAGTTTATATAGTCATTTTAATAAGTATATGACTCATATATAATCATCCCACTTTTTACTTTGAGAATCACAAAATGTAATCAAAAGTTAATAAGAAATCATAATTTGAACATCTAAGTATTTAAATATTTTTTTATTGAAATTTAAATTTAAGTAACTACAATAAATTTTCAAATCAATAATTATTATAAAAAAAGTTGGACGTTTAAGTCTTAAAAATATTTTTTTTTCTTGCAAATGCTTAACGTACTTTATATATTTTTTAAATAATTGAGATTTTTATTCATATTAGGGTCTATAGTAATTAAAATGTGGAGTTAAACATAAATCAAAATAATTATTTTAATAAGTATTATATTTTATAAAATTTAATTTTTGAAATATTATTGAAAATATATTATTCTATATGCATCAATATAATAGTTAGAAGGACAATTTGGGAAGAAAAAATGTCCCATCACTCAAAATCAAAGTTTTACTATTAAATTCATTAATGAAGGGGTAAGTGTTACATTTGTAACTTTAAGGAATGCAACATTAAGGGGATAAATGTTACCAACCCTATACTTTAAGAGTGCAAACTCTATTTAGCCCAAATTTTATTGAAAAACTATACCTTGAAAATACAAAAAAAAAAAAAAAATTGACTTTGATTAATTTCTAGTATATGTTCTTTATATGTTGACAATAACATCTACTATTAATTGATCTTTAATACTTATTACATTTTTAAAATTAAAATAATAGACTGACAACTATGTATATAATTTAAGATTTGAAATGTAAAACTGCATATATTAACAGTAAAAATTTACAATGAAAGTCTTGATGTATTTTTCCGGGCCATACAATTCACCTTTTCCGTGACGTATAGCCGTATATGCAAATAAAAAATATATAGGAATTAATTGCTATACAATCAATTAAGCAATAAAATATAATCAAAAAACTATTTTAACTAAACAAATAATTAATTAAAAGAATAACGAGCCAAATTTAGGTGCAAAACAGGGGTATCTACGCCCAAACTGGCTTTGGATACCCTGTTCCACGCCTGTACCAGGAGTTTGTTTCTCACTTACACGTCTAAAATGGGTGTCAAAACATGGTTTTCATGCTCATGTTGGGAGTGAAAATGATTTTTGGAACCCCATATTGGGTGTGGGCTTCGCGCAAAAAAAAAAAATATTGAAATGAATTTTTAGGATTTTTTAACATGTAATTAACAACAAAAACATGAACTAATCAAAATACAAACAATGAGAGGTAGAAATTTTCTTATTGTTTTGAAGAATTTTCGATTTTGAGAGGATTTTGTGTGTCTGTGAGAATTTGGGAGTTTTAGAGAGAGAGAGAGAAACACATTTTGAAATAAAACGATATTCATAAAATGGGTTTTTATGCATAAATCTCTGATTAACCATTTTTTATTATTCTAGGTTCAGGGGCTATATCATTAACGCTCATCTCTTTAATATGTATTATAGTTATAACGGCAAAATTAATGTATATGACAAAATTACCCTCAACCCTTTAAACTCAATTCCTGATTGTAATCTCAATTTAACTTCATTTTCATCAATTTTGACTATTTCTTTTTTAATTTTTTTTGAGTTTTTCTTACCGCTGATTTGGCATTGACTCTTTTTGAACTTTTTTATATGTTTTTTCCACCGCTGATTGTTTTTTTTTTTTTTTTTTTTTTTTTTTTTAATGTCGTTGGTATTCGGAGTTGACCGTCGATCTTCGACGTTGACTTTTTATTTTCCTAATTTGTTTATCTGTTTTTTTTTTACGCTCGACGTAAAACGTTAACTGTAATTTTACTGTCATTGACAGTAATTGTATTGTCGCTGAAAGTAATTGTATTATCATTGATAGTACAATTGTTGTAAACACAATAATATTATTCTCAACCATATCAATATTGTCATTGTAATATTTGTCGACCACATCAATGTAATTGTATTTTTGTCTTTTTTATTTTGTTTGATTTGTTGACAAGTCAACATAATAATATTACTGTCGTTGATGGTAAAATTACCATAAACACAATAATATTATGGGGTAATGGCAAATAGGCCCATGACAAGGGCACTTAATTAAAAGAGGGACATCCAATTTTTTTGTCTTTTAAATAAATCCACCCCATTCAAACTTATTTGCAAATAAGGAAAATCCTTTTATATATACCAAAATTACCCCCAATTCATTGAAACTCAATTCAACTCCAATTTCATGATTTACACCCCAATTTAGCCCAATTTCATCAATTAACCAATTTTAACCCTAATTTCAATTTTGACCCCAATTTTAACCCTAATTCTTATCAATTCCACCAATTATGCTCTAACTTCCTTAATATTACACATTGACCCCGGATTTAAACAAATATATCACATTAACCCCCAAGTTTTTTTTTTCAGAAAATATTTTTTTTTCTGAAATGTTTTTTTTCCGGCGTTGACTTTTTTTTTTTTTTTTTAATTTTGTTTTTTCTTAAATTTTATTTTTAATTAATATTACTGTCTTGGCTGCTAAATTACTGTCTCCGGCAGTTATCGCCGGAGACAGTAATTTAGCTGTTAATTGACTTTTTTTTTTCTTCAAAAATATTTTAATTAATATTACTGTATTCGTTCCTAAATTACTGTCTCCAGCAGTTATTTAACTGTTGGAGACAGTGATTTAACTGTTAATTGACTTTTTTATTCTTAAAAAAAATATTTTTAATTAATATTACTGTATTCGTTTGCTAAATTACTGTCTCCAGCAGTTATTTAACTGTCGGAGACAGTAATTTAACTGTTAATTGGCTTTTTTTCATTTGTTTTCTTAAAAAAAAATATTTTAATTAATATTACTGCCTTAGATGTTAAATTACTGTCTTCAACAGTAATTTAACTGTCTTAGACAATAATATTAATAATATTACTGTTCGGAAAAATAATATTCATAATATTACTGTTCGGAAAAAATAATATTCATAATATTACTGTCCCAAACAGTAATATTACTGTCTGAGACAGTAATTTAGTAGCTAAAACAGTAATATTAATTAAAATATTTTTTTCTTCTAAGAAAAAAAATTCAAAAAAAAAAAATTCAAAAAAAAAAAAAAGTCAACGCCGGAGACCGGCGGTCAATGGTGGTTGACCGACCGGAAAAAAATTCAGGAAAAAAAAAGTTTTCAAAAAAAAAAAAAAAAGTCAACGCCGGAGACCGGCGGTCTCCGGCGACTCCGGCGGTCAACGCCTGAATCTGGACATTTCAGAAAAAAAATTATTTTCTGAAAAAAAAAAGTTTTGGGGGTTAATGTGATATATTTGTTTAAATCCGGGGTCACTGTGTTATATTAAGGAAGTTAGATCATAATGGGTGGAATTGATAAGAATTATATTATTGAGTGTATTTTAGACTGAAGACATGGAGATGGACTTAATTGAGAGACTGTTTTTTTTGTGGACCAAAATGCATTTAAGTCCCATGTGATGGGCCTTTTTGCCATTTGCCCTAATATTATTGTCAACCACATCAATATTAATTTTTTTGGCCTTATTATTGTGTTTGATTTGTTGGCTGATTAACGTAATAATATTAGTTTCTACTATGGTAATATTACTGTAAATACACTAATATTACTGTGGTTGACGGTGATATTACTGTCGTTAGAACAATATTACTGTGCTTGATACTAATATTATTAGTCAACCACATCAATATTAACTCTTTTGGCTCTTTATTATGCTTGCATTTGTTTTACGATGAACATATTAATATTACTTTATTACACAATAATAATGACTTTTTTTGTGTTAATATTACTGTGCTAGAGAGTAATAACAATATTATTGTCTTAAACAATAATGTACTTAATACTTAATATTGTTGTGTCACACATATTTTAATATGATTGTTAACCATACAAATATTACTGCTTAAACGGGCAAAAAAATGTTGAAGAACAAAAAAAATCAAGACAATCCAAAAAGGTTATAAAAGAAAAAGTCAACGTCGAAGACTGACAGTTAATGACGGCTACGAGCGAAATCATAGTCAAAATTTGTTAGGGTTAAAATTGAATAATTAGTGAAGTTTAAGGTCAAATTAATATTAAATTGAATTAAATGATGAAATTGAAGCATGTGAGGAGGGTGTTTTATCTTTTGCACACATATGGACATTATTTGATTTTTTTTGTAAAATAGTTCTTTATGAATAAGTAGTTACTCGTCATAAAAATAGAAGAGTAAGAATCATATGATAGAGTCGGTAAAACACCTCCTGCATTTATCATATTCAGTTATGTAAAAGAAAAAAAAAAGTAAATAGTACACGTCCACTTTACCTGTGTGTGTCCTAAATTCATCCCTTTTGTTTCCGTCGTGTACCAAAAAAGATATATGTATGTGCAAATCATCAATCAGGCTATGGATTCTGCTGTTCCCCTAGCTTCATTTTCTCGTTATCTCAGATCAAACCGTCGCAATTTCTTCATTCTCCGGTCACCCACTTAATTTTCCGACCCACTTAATTGCCGTCAGACTTCTTTCACCTGAAAATCAAGGTCCTTCACTTTACTCTCTACCTTAATTTGCTGCTTATCCCTTTTCGTACGTAAGTTATCAAGTCAATATTTTGTGAATTTTCACAAAATTCGATTTTTTTGGTTGGTTTTGAACTGAAATTAATAATTAGGGTGAGAGACTTTTACTTATTCCGTGTTTTTAATTTATATCTTTTTGAGTGCGATGCACTTTATGTGAATTCCTCGATTTTGTTTTTGAAAAAAAAAATATGAAAAGCGTTTGAACTTTCTACATTCATTGTCGATAATATTGATACTGATATTGATATTCCTTCCTGGTTTGATTTTTTATTTTGTTTTATATTATCTGACAATCTTATTACTGAATTTCCATGTAGGATTTTGATTGCTGAATTTAGTTATGTATTCCAGATTCCAGTTGTTTTTGGGCATTCTGTATTTCAAGTTTTTACATATAGATTTCTGGTGCAGATCCCTTTTTTATCCTTTATAAATTATGTAATATATTTTGCTGTATGATTTGAGTGTTTGCTGACAAACAAACACATGTATGCTTGGTGTAGGTATTGTGGGTAGGTGCAAAATGGGGCATTTATCGTCAATGTTCAATGGACTAACGCGTTCACTTTCCATCAAGAGAATAAAAAGATCGAAAAGTAATTGTGATGAAAGAGATGCTGTGGATGCTATGGCAAAAGATGCAAAGAAAAACGATTTGATATTGAGGAAATCTGGCATTCTAAATGTCGATGGCTCCAGGAATTTGGCTTCTGTTTTCTCAAAGAGAGGAGAGAAGGGTGTCAATCAAGATTGCTGCGTCGTTTGGGAGGTATCTTTATTTGTATTATTATTATTATTATTATTATCATTATTCCATTTTTGAGGTTGTTTTTATTTATTTTTAAAATGAAAAATAAAAGGAATTTGGATGCCAAGAAGATATGATGTTCTGTGGGATATTTGATGGACATGGTCCGTGGGGACACTTTGTGTCAAAAAGGGTTAGAGAGTCAATGCCTTCGACTCTTCTATGCAATTGGCAACAAACACTTGTTGAAGCTTCATTGAATTCCGATTCCGATTCCGATAAAAAGCTTCAGAGTTTTAATATATGGAAGCATTCTTATTTGAAGACATGTGCTGCTGTTGACCGCGAGCTGCACCATCATCGCAAAATTGATGCTTTTCACAGCGGAACCACTGCCTTGACTATTGTTAGGCAGGTACTCATTTTCTTGCTTTCATTTATTTCCAAATTCTTTTTCAATTTAATATGTAATTATGTAAGTTTGGCGACACCACCTACCTATCTATATCTTAGACACCAATCGATCATTTTGGTGTTTTCCTGATATATGAAAAAGAGCATATATCATCATTCCTCTTGGTTATAAACTTAAAATTCTAGACAAAAATGCCCCGGAACATCTTCGCTCAAGCACAAAACATGTTATTACATAGTTACACGGTTGCTTTTACTTGTCCTTTTATTCTAAATAGAGTTCAAGATTAGGAATTACGGAGCCACTTGCATAGACTACGATCAAGAATAAATCACTAATAAATCAGAATTTCGTGTTTGGCTTTCAGTAAATCTGTCTTTTCAGATAATGAAATCATCTGACACTTGTCCAAGGGGAATATGCAATAATTGGTTAGTTATATCCTCCAGTTGACTATTTTCAGAAGCATCACAATTAACTCCCGACAAGTTATAAGTGGGGGTGGTTTCTAATCATGTTAACAAGTAAGAAAAACTTCATTTTTAGTAACTTAATTTAGGCAACTAATTTGTGTCATCCAATTGGTTAACCTAGTTGACGTTTGTCGGTTGGTGTTCTTAGCTGTCTGCCATTTTTAAACAATTTACATTGTTAATGACTTGAATAAGCAATTTATTCGGCTGTAGATGCACCTATTAATATTAATCAATTGTTGGGTTGTAAATCATCACCACTTGTTTAAAATATGTCCTGATAAATTGATTATTAATCAATTTTATAGGGCTGTAGTTGCTACTAGAACCGTGCAATTGTTCTAATATGAGCAATTTTTGCGATTTTGTTGATGTTCTGTTAGGGTGAGTTTATTTTCATTGCAAATGTTGGAGACTCACGTGCAGTACTGGGCACCACTTCTGAGAATGGCAACTTGGTAGCAGTCCAGCTTACCATTGACTTCAAGCCCAACCTCCCTCGTTAGTCTCTCTCTCTCTCTCTCTCTCTCTCTCTCTCTCTCTCTCTCTCTCTCTTAGTATCTCTCTCTGAAATAAATAAATAAATAAATGGATGATGAAATGTGGAAACACACACACAGAGGAGGCAGAGAGGATAATGGAGTGCAAGGGAAGAGTATATTGTCTAGAAGACGAGCCAGGTGTTCATAGAGTATGGTTGCCTAATGAGGAATCTCCTGGACTTGCTATGTCAAGAGCTTTTGGTGACTATTGTGTTAAGGATTACGGACTTATTTCTGTCCCTGAAATCACTCACCGCCATATTACTACTCAAGACCTATTTGTCGTGCTCGCAACAGATGGGGTACGTACCTACGTTCATTCTTCATCGCATCTTTATTTATTAGCTTATTAAAAATATTAACTCACTCAAATGCTAAATATAATTATCTATCTTTTTTTTTTGTAACAAAAGGTTTGGGATGTTGTATCAAATGAAGAAGCAGTAAGAATTGTATCGGCAACAGAAGACAGGGCAAAATGTGCAAAGCGATTAGTTGAGCGTGCAGCAAATTCGTGGAAGCGGATTAGAAAGGGTATTGCTATGGACGATATCTCAGCTATTGTACTCTTTTTCCATTCTTCTCCTTTTCCTCAACTTTTACCCACTCCTAACTAATGCTTGCTTCCTATTACACTAAATAATCACATCATTAATTTAATAATTTAGGATCCTATCTCAGTAATTATTTATTTGAGTATTATATTAGCCAAAACTGGGATTTTTCAATTACTAAAGTTATTTTTGCTTTCATTTCAAACAATTCGAAATTATATTTCTGGTCCTAATGATTAATATCGAATTATCGAACTAAGATTCTACTATCTATTAGAGTAATGTGCGAGTTCATGATCATATCTATTAAATCGGGGACCAAAATATGCTCTATTTCATTTTATTTTGTTTTTCAATGTAGCAAGTAATCGGCAATAGTTTGATGTTGTTCATGGTCCATAACATGTGGATTTTTTAACAAAATGGTCGAGGAATTCGAATATTTGTGCTTAAGATAATATTGCTTAATGTTAGTGCTCACAGCTTATATCGATTGCTTTTCAAGATACAACAATCGTTTTTGAAGATCATATAAGAAGATATTCACAAAAATATATTTTTGAGCTAAAATGCAAAAAATAAAATTTTGGAATGGGATTATTGAAATGATAGAATTTGGATTCTATTTATAGAGATTCTCAACTCATACATTAACTTGTAGAAAAACAAAACATCTATTTAGTCGAACATATCTTTTCGATTTGAATCGACACATTTTCAGTTGAATGGTGTTTAAACATCTCTCTCAGTTTCCAACAATTTATTAACTATTAATAAATTTTGAAAATATAAATTTAATCCACTTAAATATTTTATCAAAATTTGAGTAAGACTCAGTTTCCAACAATCTCCCTCCCCATAAAGGAAAGTTAATGAACTCGATAATGGATCCTACGATAGTGCATCTAGATTTTGATTTTGTAAATTCCTTAGCGCCTTAGCGGTATACATTTAAATTTACTCGGTTAATTGTTGTCTCTTGAATTGTTAAGCCGTTCGCTTTTGAACCAAAATAATTATATCTACACAATTCTAAAAAGAATCTTTAAGAAAAAAAAAAAAAAACCGGATCTAATATGAGTCATATATATGACGTACAATGTAAGTCCTCTTTGTAAAGGTTTTCTCATGACAACTCTGAAAAGCGTCACATTAGATAATTATAATTTAACAAAGAGTTAATATTCTATTATAGTACGCCTCTCACATTTCTTGCAAAAAGGAAAAAAATAAAAATAAAGTTCGACTTACATTGCTAATATTAAATAGTGAGGGTTTTCTCTCATTACCATGTGTAATGTCTAATTGTCAAAACAATTATCGTGTAAAAGTATTTGCAAATATCATCTTACACTGTACTTTATATAGTCCACCATCCATCAGTTGAGATAAGCCTGTTGATTTAAAAATGACTAAAATACTCTTAATTAAAAAATAAAGTAGATACTTGAAACCCGAAAAACAACAATTGCACCCAAATTATTCTCTCTTTCATGTTTTTCGCTATTACATCACGATTCTCAAATTCTCACTTGAGAGTGGTGTGGAACATCTTGTACATTGCCTCATCTGTTGAGCCATATAAATCCACCATAGTGTGGAACTTATTGATGTGTTCATGTGGATCAGTAGTTCCTTTGAATTGAGGTAGGACTGAAACTTTAACTACTTGAGGCAGTACCTCATTGAGCATGTCCATAGTAAAAGGAGTTGGTGCTCTTCCGCCAATAGAGTTGTTTAGTTAGGGAGGCAATTCAGGTCAGATATCCTGCTATTTATCTCATCACCCCCTTCATTAATTGGAGGAGCTCGCGGGGAGATGCCTTACCCTTTGGAGGTGAATGCGGGCGTCGTCGCCAGGGTTGTGCCCCTATATGATTGGTGGATTGGCATCCGTGACCTTGGGGTCCGAGTTGGATGTTGATAACATACTTATTCGGTGGTCATTGTCTTGGGATGGTGGTGGTGCCACGTGTGGGATCCAAGGGGGGAGCATTTGCTCCTGTTGTGGCGATGTATTGGGCCCCTACTTCAGTGGCAGGGCGAGTAGCTAGAAGCTTACATAATCATACGTTTTGGAGTGCCTCCTCAGTTATCTGAACCGTTCGAGGAGCAGAGAGTGGTGGATTGGTGAGTGGTGGATCCCGAGGGGGATTTACCTAGACATCACTAGGTGGATCCCGAAGGGGATTTACCTGGACATCACGAGGTTGATCCGGAACACAAGGAGGAAGTGGCAAGCCAGAGCCTCTGCGAGGTGGGAGGTTGTTAACAGTGTCATGTTCTCTTCGAGTGGATGACTCAAGGGCATCATGCACACTACGTGATCTTGTATGCATTCACATTGGGTAGTAGAATAGAATGAGCTGGGACAGCAGAGTGAATCACTGGTTCACGAGCTCGAAGGTCATGAGACACCTTAATAATTTGGAGATTCCCGCGTAAAAAGTAAACGTGAACTAAGCCGGGGGTTTATCCGGCGGACGCCCCTCCGACGCTTAAGTCTGATACGTGGATCATGAAATATTTGAGAGAATTGCAATAGCTGCATTGCCTGATAAAAACAACGTACTTTGATTAAATGAATTAAGTTCTATTTATACTTCATTGATTGGATCGAAACCGATTTACTGGGCTCAAACCTTATTTGAAGGTGATTGAGTCTTGGTAGTAATAGCTTCTAAATTGGCCTATGGCCCAATAAATAAATAAATCGTAGGGTCATTGGGCTGACCCAATAAACATATCAGAAAATTAGCCTATTTTTCTTAAAATAAACATCATCTATATTATTTTTTTTTATAAATATGTTCTTGTCAATAATTGTCCAATGATAAAATAATCAATAATTTTAATATATTTTTGTCAATAAATGTCCTATAATATAATTTTATTATGTTTTGTCAATAATTAGAATGAGTTATAAACCATTTTATTTAAAATAACCTTCATCTACATTTTTGTTATAAATATATTATTGTCTAATAATTTTCCTATATATGATAATCAATAATTTCAATACGTTCTTGTCAATATTTTTTTCATAATTGTATTAACTTTTATTATTATTTATATTTATAGGTTATTTACGTTTTGCATTTGTTTTTAAATATATGTTTTGTTGTGAAAATTAGTATTAAGAATTAAGATTACTACTAATGTCTTGAATTATATAATTAAATGTGTAAATTTTGACTCTTAATATTTAATAAAAGAAAAAGAAAATGAAAAATCACGGTTGCTACTAGCGGTGGCAAAATTTTCGTTTCGCCTCTTTTTTCTTTTACCTTTTCATTTCCCTCTTCTTTTCTTTCCCCTTTTTACTTCCCTCTTCTTTCCTTGTCCTTTAAGATTTTTATTTTAACTATATTTTTTAAGGGCATGCGCGGTCGTAAACCCGCAGATTCTAGGAAAACCCACCATCGCCCTGTCAACCAACGGTTCTTGATTCTAAGGAACCAAACTTGTGGGTTTTTGACGGGTTTAGGATAGACGGGACTATTGCGGGTTTAAAGTAGAACCCAACCTTCATGGGTCGAAACCCGTCGTCATTTAAAAAAATTATCTTTTTCCAATAATTTATAAGTTTTACGCGAAATTATTTGGAAATTAAAATGAACTACCAAGCCTAAAAATTTAAATTGAAACAAACGTGAATACCATCAATAATAAATGTCACGAGTAAATCAAAATTAACAAGTTTTAACCATCAATCCAAAAAAGAGTAACTAAATTCAAACCTTTATAAGAAAAGATTTAAAATAAAATAGAAAACCATCGATAAAACGAGACGATGTCGTCTTTATAGATATAAGTTTTGACATATAAGAAATACTTTATCAATTTATTATGCATTATTTATTTATTATACTACATAATATAAACGAAACGACGTCGTTTTGTATAGCGGGGTGGAACGGGTATTAAATTTTTTTGAACCCGTCTTAGACCCAAACCCGAGCATCTTGTCGATTTCAGAACCCAATCCTATAGATGGATCAATCCGTCCGGTCCTAGCGGAAATGTTTTTACCAATTTAACAGGTTCAACTGGTTAATGGGTCCGACTTGCTCGTCCCCAGTATTTCTTTTCTTATTTATTTTATATTCAATATTTAAAACTAAAATATTTTAATTCCATAAAATTGAATAGTATCTCTACAGATGTATTTAATTAAACATAATAACATATTAAAAGTTAAATATTGTTTAAATTAATATTAAAAAATACGGTTGGTTTCATGAATCATCGGGAGTTGGGGAGTTTTGGTGATGCAATTCAATCAGGTACATAATATATGATTTGGTGAAGAAAAACATTATTCGTTGTATTATGATTTTTGCTTCCTTTGATAATTACATAAACAGTTGTAATTATTCATGTAATTTACGTGTCTTTTTGTTATGGTCCACTTGCAGATGAAAAAATACATATAAGCAAACTTGATCTTGAATATAAGTAATGACTTATCGGCGGTCATTGGCATCGCTTTTGACAATTGCCATCTTTAGTTTCTTTTGTTTTGTTATTACTCAGGCAAAGGTGGTTGTACTGGAGCATATAATCATTCACTGGAGACACAATATTATGTCGAAATCGTATTTTGGAAAATGAGGACTTTACAATTGGTACCAACACTCATCTCCTTTCGGTGATTGTCAAGATATGTAGTAATATATATTATATAAGATATAAGTCGGCTACTAATATTTTAGATCGACACTAAAACGAGCATATTTTGCTTATTTTCAAGAGCGGGTAAAAATCGTTTCACATCTGAAGCTAAAAAAATAGTTCCAATTGCTTCACAGTTTTTGGAAGACACCTCGAAATTCAAGATTTTTTTTATTTTAAGTTGTTAGTTATATAGGATTTTCCATCAAAAAATAAATTCTTTTTTTCATCATCATCCATTTCATATTATAGGGCCATTAAGGTTTTTTTTTTCTTCTTAGATATTTGCTTTCTTTCTTTAATATATATTATCATTTTTTAATTTTTCAAAATAAGACATTCGACGCTTTCGACTATACAAGTCCAATATAACAAACACTAAACGTTTTGTTCTTAATCATTCTTTTCCTCCAGGGTTGAGTTTTTTCTTCTTATACAATTTTTTAAAAAGTTGTATGCCGGAAGTGAATGCTTGGTGGTGTTGCGGAATAGTCTTTTTTCTCCATTTTTTTATCTCCACAATGTAATGCATCTTTTTAATTTGTTTTTTCGATTTTGCTATGGGAGAAAGAAGGTCAAAATATATTTGTTTTTTATGCGAATTTTTTTCCCTTTTACTCATTTTAGTATTACCAGATTTTGAATTTTAACTTTTGATCATTGACTTTTCAGCTTTTCGCCTTTTTGTATCGTTTCGTCAATTTATATATAAGATTTATTACTTGGATTTCGATTTAGGAATTTAAGTGGATCATAAAGATCTCTCGCAAAGGGATTTCTTTGCACATGTCTTTCCATTGCCTTTATGGGAGCGAAGGGGAATCCGCTCTCGAGTCGTCGCTCTGCTGCGTCTGGCCAAGAGGAATAATATCCAAGAGCTTGCCTCATTGTTGTAGTGACTATATAATTTTTTTAACTATCTTCATTTTTAACTCTATTATGTAACTGTAGGACATTAACGTTAAAAATATTTTATGAGTGAATTTGCATTATCAAATTTGTAGAAAATTTTAATGATATTTCCTAAATTTAAATTTCATAACTAAATATTTTTCTTATTGTAATTTTATTTAAATAATCACTTTCTCCCTTCGAATGCGACCCCACGAGGCACATTTACTAGTTAAAATAAAAAAATATCATGCTTTTTTTGTTTTAATTTTCAATATTATGTAGAAAAAGAAAAGGAATTTTTTTTTTTTTTTTTTATAAAAGTGTATAAAATGCTAAAATGAAGAAGAAAATAGGAAGACAAATGGATATTTTTATAAAAACAAATTAAAAGATGTGTTAGATGGAAATATGAAAATTTTGAATAAATTGTGAGCGGAAGGATATTTTTGTGAGCGGAAGGATATTTTTAGAATAAATTTTTATGAAAGATGTGAAACAAAAGTTTAATTGGGCTTCATTTAGTTATAATAAATTGTCACTGGGACCTACCTTAAGGCCTCAAATTCTTAAGGGTAGTTAAGGAGTTTTTAATACAAAATACGTCCAAATTTGTGGAACATAATCAACGACCTTTCCTAATTAAATGTTGACGTGTCACTTAATGAATGGATTACGTTTTTCTTATTTAAATGGGGGATCCGTTCCAAATTTTCTCCGTAAATAGAATACCAGGATAATTAAGATAAAGGAAAAATTAGCAAGAACACGATTATCTAGGAAATTTAGTTAAGGAAAACCTCCCTCCCAAAAATAATTAGACAAAATTCCTTTTGTTATTAGCTTGGATAATTAATAGGGGTTTTTATGCATAACTCTCCAACCAAGCATCTTTATTATTCTAGGTTTAGGGGCTATATTTCTTTCACCAATAAGCATATCCCTTTGATCTTTATTATAAATAAAGGAAACATTCATGTATATCTCAATATTACCCTCAATCCTGTATACCCAATTTTTAATATGCTCAAATTTCATCCTTAACTTAATTTAACCTCAATTTGACCCATAATTTCACAAATTATTCAATTTTGACCCCAATTTTTCTTTTCAAATTCTTTTTTTTCCCGCCGGATTCTGGCGTTGACTTTTCAATTTTAATTTTAATTTATTTTTCTTTCGAATTTTTTCGCCGGGTCCCCGCGTTGACTTTTTCGATTTTTTTTCTTTTATTTTCTTTTTTCTTTTCCTTTCTTCCCGATTTTTTCGCCGGTTTCCGGCGTTGATTTTTTTTTTTAGTGTTTTTTTTAAGTTTTTGTTTGTTTGTTTGTTTGTTTTCTTTTTTACGTCCGTCGCTAAACGTTGACCGTAATTGTGCTGACAGACAGTAAATTAACGTAATTATACTGTCAATGATAGTTAATTAACGTAATTGTACTGCCCTTGACAGTAAATTAACGTATTATTATTATTTTTTATTTTTTGTTATTTTTTTTTTATTTTGTTTGATTTGTTGACAAGTCAACGTAATTATATTACTGTCGTTGACAGTAAAATAACTGTAAACACAATAATATTACTGTCAACAACATCAATATTATTATATTTTTGGGGTTTTTGCTTTGTTTGAATTATTCACGGAGTAACGTAATAATATTACTGTCTATTATTGTAATATTACTGTAAACACAATATTATTACTGTGGTTGACGGTCATATTACTGTTGTTATAGTAATATTGCTGTCAACGACATCAATATTATTATTTTGTTTGGACAAATTTATCCATTCAACCCGATTTGACCCCAAATTTCACCATTTATTCAATTTTGACCCTTAACCCAATTTTGAATTCAATTTTGACCGTCGTCGCCAGTCAGGTGCTGTTGACTTCTTTTATTCTGTTGCCGCCACCGCTGACCAACGGTGTTGACTTTTGTTTTCCCTGAACAGTTTTTGGTATGCGTAAAGAAGAGTAATATTACTGTGGTTGACAGTAATACTAACTATATTATTGTTTTAGCACAATCATATTGCTATATTACTACCTAGCACAATAATATTAACACAATGAAATCACTATATTACATGATAAATTATTGTGTAATACAGTAATACTTTTATGCTGTCCACAATGGCAAGCATAATACATAAGACAAAAAAATTAATATTGTTGTGGTTGACAGTACAATATTACTGTCGTTGACAATAATATTACTGTTAACCACAGTAATATTATTGTATTTACAGTAATTTTACTATCATCGACGGTAAAATCACTGTCATCAGCCAGCAGAGGTGGGGAAAAAAAGTAGAAAAAAAAGAGAAGTCAACGGCGGACACCGGCGGCAGAAAAAAAAAGTTTGTAGAAGAAAAGGTCAAAATTGGATTTTTTGGTTAAAATTAACAAAATTGAAGTTAAATTAGAGGAACAATTAAGAATGGGGTTTAAAGGGTTGAGGGTAATTTTTTCATATACGTTTAGTTTCCGTTCATTTATAATGCATATTAAAGAGATGAGCTTATCGGTAAAAGGAATATAACACCTAAACATAGAATAATAAAGATGGTTGGTCATGATCCTCCTCACAAAAAACCCTTAGAAAAATGACTTTTAAGCCCATTCATAATGAACTTATACTTTTTCTTTTTACGCTAGCTAGTTATATAGTTAATGAACACTTGTGAGATTATTAATTATACTCAATGTTTTCCTAACGTATCAGCGCGGATCACTACTTTCTTCTAAGACTATTTTTTTAAATAGTATTAATATTTTTGTTCGTTTAAATAGTACTATCTTCTTCTCACTATAAACAATCCTCATTTCGTTTTCTTTTTTAACCATTAATTTTCTATCTTTTTTCTTCTTAAACTTTCTTTTCATTTTCGGTTAAATTTTTTTTTTTTTTAACTCTGTTAATTTTTTTTTTAAATTTCTTTGTCAACTATATTAATTGACTACGATATTAATCAACTTTCGGCTCCATCTCGTTCAATCCAGAACAAGAAAAGGGTAGTGTCCAATTCTGATGGTTGCAGCAGTTCTTCACCCAAATATGTCGGTCAATGTTCGTCGGAGCAGTATTTAACGGTGCCGGCCGAGTTCTGATCGAGAAGAGAAGAAGCAGATCTCTCTCTCTCTCTCTCTCTCTTTCTCTCTCGATCGAGAGAGAGAGAGAGAGAGAGAGAGAGAGAGAGAGAGAGAGAGAGAGAGAGAGAGAGAGAGAAAAGATATAAGAGAGCAGAGGGAAGAGTGAAGAGAAGAGAGAAAAGAAAAAGAAAAAAATAACAACGGCATAAGATGAGATGTCAAAATTTAGGGTTAAAAGTAAGGATATAATTGAGAGATTACATTTATTAATGGGCATATTACAAAATATGCCCATCAATGGGTACTTATTCATAAAGAGATCCAGACAAAAAAATCTTTTACCAATAAGTCCACATATGGTGCAGATTTTTGTTAAAGACTAACATAGCCCCTCATACTTTAATATGTTCCAATTTCATCTTTAACTTAGTTTAACCTCAATTTGACCCCAAATTTCACAAATTATTCATTTTTGACCCAAAACTTTTGTTTTTCAAAAAAAAAAAAAAAATTTCCTGCCGGTCTCCGACGTTGACTTTTCAATTTTTTTCTTTTTTTTTCTTCTAGATTTTTTCGCCGGTCTCCAGCGTTGACTTTTTCGATTTTTTTTTCTTTTCTTTCTTTCTGTTACTTTTTTTTCGTTTAAACAACAATATTGCTGTGATTGACAGTAATATTAACTATATTACTGTTAAACACAGTAAAATTAACTAAACTATAGTTTAACACAGTAATATTGCTATATTAATCTCTAGCACAGTAATATTAACACAACAAAACCCATTATTATTGTGTAATAGAGTAATATTACTATGTTGACCATTTAACAAATTTAAACATAATAAAAAGCCAAAAGAATTAATATTACTGTGAGTGACAGTAATATTACTATAACAATAGTAATATTACCGTCAACCACAGTAATATTAAAATAATAGACAGTAATATTATTACGTTACTCCGTGAATAACTTAAACAAACAAAAAAAATCCAAACAAAATAATAATATTGATGTGGTTGACAGCAATATTACTATAACAACAGTAATATTACCGTCAACCACAATAATATTATTGTGTTTACAGTAATATTACAATAATAGGCAGTAATATTATTACGTTACTCCGTGAACAATTCAAACAAAACAAAAACCCAAAAAAAAATAATAATATTGATGTTGTTGACAGTAATATTATTGTGTTTACAGTTATTTTACTGTCAACGACAGTAATATAATTACGTTGTCTTGTCAACAAATCAAAAAAAAAAAAAAATAATAGTATTACGTTAATTTACTGTCAAACGGCAGAACAATTACATAAATGTATCGTCAACGACAGTACAATTACGTTAATTAACTATCATTGACAGTATAATTACGTTAATTTACTGTCAGTGACAGCACAATTACGGTCAACGTTTAGCGACGGACGTAAAAAAAAACAAAAAAAAAAACACTAAAAAAAGTCAACGCCGGAAACCGGCGAAAAAATCCGGAAGAAAAGAAAAGAAAAAAAAAAAGAAAAAAAAATAAGAAAAAATAAAAAATTCGAAAAAGTCAACGCCGGAAATCGGTGAAAAAAAATTGAAAAGTCAACGCCAGAGACCGGCGTTGACCGCCGGTCAATGCCGGAATCCAGCGGGAAAAAATGTTTTTTGAAAAAAAATATTGACAAAAAATATTTGGGGTCAAAATTGAATAATTTGTGAAATTTGTGGTCAAATTGAGGTTAAATTAAGTTAAGGATGAAATTTAAGCATATTAAAAATTGGGTATAAAGGGTTGAGGGTAATATTATATATATGAATGTTACCTTTATTTATAATAAATATTAAAGAGATGGACTTATTGGTGAAAGAGATGTAGCCCCTAAACCTAGAATAATAAATATGTTTGGTTGGAAACTTATGCACAAAAACCCCTTTTATGAAACTTTAAAAAAATTTGGAAACGAAATTAGAATACATATTAAATTCCAACTTTCATTTCAGGACATACTCTGACTTTTTTCTGATTTTTTCCAGAATTGCAAAATATTATTATGTATGTATATTATGAGTAGAGTTTTGATTTTTTTTCATCGAGTGTCGAGCTTCAGATTAAAAAATAAGGGTTTAAATCGCAATTTCCAAAATTCTGATTACGATTTTCTAATTTTTTAGATCTCAATTGGTTTGGAATTAGTTTTTCACTTTCAAAAAAATTGGAATTGTTTCGAAAGTATTAATGAAAGTATATTTATTAAAAAGGGTAATATGCTATGAGTCTCTCAAATAAAACCTAATTTGAACTAAATGACAAGTTCAAATCTAATTTTTTAATTAAATTCTTAGGGCTCGTTCGGTTACCGCTATAAGGTTCTACTGACTAAATAGTAGGGGCTAATAACTTGTTCGGTTGGTAAGATTCACATTTTTTCAAATCTGCTACTAAAGTCATAGCCCGCTATTAAATGCTACTATTTTATTAAATTAGTATAGCACCCCTCCCCTAGCACCCCTCCCCTGAGATTAATTTAATAGGGGGTGACTAAAAAGGAAAATTAAAATTTTATCCTCAAAAACCTTATTTTATTATTGTAAACTAAGAGATTTTATAGACAATTCATATATAATAATTGATTTTAACAAATTTAATAGAAAATCTAATTTAAGAAACCGAACATGCTACTAACTAAATTATTAATTAGTCAGTAGGGAGTTAATCCAATCTCATGTAATCCAATCTAATCCAATATTGGTAACCGAACAAGCCCTTAGTTTGAAAAAATATATGACTCACATCCATAATTTCTTTAATCAATACGTGAATAGCATTTAGGGTATAAGGGCAAGATCTCTTTCTCTCTCTATATGTAAAAAAAAAAAACAGAGAACATAGATTTTTAAAATAGTGAAAAAAGTACGAAAATGAAAAAGAGAGAGAGAGACTGGCTCTACGTAGAAAAATAATAACAAAAATGCGAGAAGTAAATTGAAAATATTAAATACATAATAAAAAATGATAAATGTAGTTTAAATATTACTTTGTGCAAATTTCATTTTTTGTGTGGATGATATTTTTGAAATGAAATTAATAAGGTTGTGAAGCATATGTTTAACTGGCTAATCATTTATTTCTAATAAGTCTTATCAAAAGGAATGTATATCGTAGAGCAGCTAACTAATAACCTATCTAATTGAAATAATTAAAGTTATAAGGAACTACGGAATATCATTATCTTACTAATATTCTAATCAAAATGGTTCATAAGATGGTTACATATGTCCTCATCTGTCAAACTTATGTCGTCATCGAAAAATGTATTATGAGCTAGCTCCTTTACATATATATACATGCTATACGCATTTCAAAACCTCGTTCACATTATTATAAAATTTGAAGAAATGAGTTTGATGAGCACAAGGATTGAGTCATTGCCGGAGGAATGCCTATCACACATCATATCTTTAACTTGTCCAAAGGATGCGTGCCGTTCATCTCTCGTTTCGTGTACTTTCCGTGATGCAGCCGATTCCGACTTGGTCTGGAATAAATTCCTGCCGTTGGATTACTCTGACATCATCTCCAATTCTGTGTCTCCTTTTTTCTTCTCCTCCAAAAAGGATTTGTATGCTAAGCTTTCCTCTACCCCGCTTCTTATTGATGGTGGTCAAAAGGTATATTACAAATTAAAACTTTTAACTTCGTTAATATACTATTATTATTGCAATTATTTTGTCGATTAATTAATTGTTGGCATATATATATACACATCTACTATTGCGCGTAATTAGAAAAGGAATTTGTATTATTTTCGATAATCAGTAAATTGCTCAAGGAGTTTAAATACTTGGTGGGTCGTTATCTTTCACTATTTAAATTTTAAAACCTTCAGGTGCAATAGGGGGCAGAGATCCACCAACACAAGATTTATTTTTCCTAATAATTTATTTTATGGGGCAATTTGCAAAACTCATTCATCATGTCTAATTTATTTCAATTTTTTTTATTTGGCTAAAAGTTCCCTGGGAACCTCAATTAGAAATGTCTATTTTTAGTTCAAAATCTCCAACTTGATGTTCATTTTCAGTCTAGGTTGTCTATTTTCAGTCTAGGTTGTTAAACTTAGCTGCTTGAGGGACTTTTAGGAATGTTAACATATTCGAATGGCTTCTTAACTATACAAAATTTTTCGATTGAGTTTTAATTAGTTTTCCCTTATTTTATATACTCCTTCAAAGATAAAATCATGTTCTCCTACATTATTTTTTTTTTATAAAAGGTATAGTTTTATATGAACTTATTTGGAATCTTATATTTAATAATAAAAGTTGCAAATTGTGGTTTTTTTGTAAATACAAACAAAAAATGATTATTATTTGTGACGCCTTATATTCTTAGTAATTTTCAAATTATCAAAATATTTGTGATTAGACACTGACAAATGTTAAAATTAGAAATGCAGACATTTTTACTGGACAAACATACAAACAAAAGATGTTACATGTTGAGTGCAAGGGAACTCTCAATTACTTGGTCTACAAACTCTCCTTATTGGCACTGGAAACATCTCTTTCACTCCAGGTCGAGTCAATTTACTTTTCTCATTACACAGTTTCTTATTTAACTTCTTTTTATTTCAAATTCATTTTTTCTTTTCCCTTTTTTCTCTTTTGACTTTTTAGATTTCCTGAAGCAGTAGAGCTTGTAATGGTGTCTTGGCTTGAAATACGAGGAAAAATCAACACGGGAATGTTGTCCCCAAACACGACCTACGGCGCGTACATCGTTGTTCAGGTTGTTAAACGTGCTTTTGGATTAGATGACACACCTTTGGAGGTTTCAATTGAAGTCGGTGATTACAAAACGCGAGGAAAGATTTATATGAATCTCAATGGGTTCAAAAGGCAAGGATATGAACCATTTTGTGTAGGGGGGAAACGGTTTCCATGTCCACGTGGCGACGGATGGTTGGACATCGAATTAGGAGAATTCTACAATGACGAGAGTGATAAAGAGGTGAAAATGGAGTTTAAGGAAATTAAGGGTAACCAGCTTAAAGGAGGGCTCCTTGTTGAAGGCATTGAGCTTAGACCTAAGCACTGATTAAACTTGAAGTTGTATTTGGATGAAAGTTTAATAATTACCGATTGCACTTATAATTGTATTTGAACAAGAAGATTTGAGGAAACAATTCCAAATTAAATATGTTAAACTATAAAGAATTTTAGATTGATTTTTTTTTATCAGAAATAATTTTACTTGGGCATTCATAACCAAAATATATAGAGGGAATGTGAGAACCTTGAGTACAACCATTACCAAGTTCAGAAGCAATATCGTGTGCCAACAAATTGCCTTGGTGCTTAATAAACAAACACACACAAGAAACAAAGAACTAGCCATTAAAAGAGTCTCTTCTACGAATGCGCCAAATGACGAATGTTAAAATTAATTCTCCAGAGTTAAGTACCTCGATCATCTGCGCACAATCTCCTTTCAACATGATTGAGTTCCATCCTAGGTTGCGAGCTGTACGTATAGTTTCTAATAGTTCAACAATGTGGATGAATAGTGGTTGCTGCAATCCTTTTTCTAATACTAACAGCATCCATCTTCATTTGGTGGGGCACCGGCGAAACGGAATGCAATAAATGTTTTCACTTCGTCTCTGACTAATGTTTTTACACTATAAGTTTTGCCTATATACATAGGCAATTCGGAGTAGCAAATCATTCATTCATTTGTAGAGTGAATCATAGAGTGAAAGAGAAGAGGAGAGAAAAAAGAGAAAAAAATAGAGGGTTTTAGAGAAGAAAAAATTAACCCACTTCAATAAATTCTCGTCTCCGCCGCCCGCTGCACCACCAACCTCAACTAAATCTAAATATAACAACAATTACAAACTAAATCTACTGTATTATCAACTAAGAACAGATCTATCAATATACTGTTGGATCATTAATCCAACGTTGGACTTATATGTGAAATATTATGTGTTGCAAGACTGTCACGTAAGGTTAAGCCCGATAAAGTGATCGACTAAAGTTTATCTAGATTGGGCTTTAATGTGTCTAATAAGGTGTGGGCCTTTAATGTGTAGAGACATTTAGGGTAATTTTATTATAGTGATGGGCATAGTAGTTAAACTCGCGAGATACCGCGATATATATCGCGAGACGATACGGTTCTAATCAAAACGATACAACTCATAATATGTATCGGTTATGCATAAATACCATTAAATATCGTGAGATATCGTATGGTATCGTCATATCACGATACGATACAATAGGGGTGGTTTCGGTACGGTTGCCGAATATTTTGATCAATACCGTGTACCTACCGAATTATATGGTATTGAAAAATTCGATACCGTTACCGTACCAACAAGTGCGGTATACCGTTATTCGGTATACCGTTACTTTCGGTACGGTATATCGGTACATGGTAACTCTACCGTTAATTTTAATTTGTCACTTTGAAGACGATCTTTATAAAAACACAACACTTTAAAAAAGAAGATTGGCTATTTATATGATCATATTCAATTTTTTAAAGCTCCTTGAATATTTGTCAAACTTCAACTTCAATGATTTAGCCACACCTTGCAAAATAAGATTACTAGAGTCATGATTTTTTTTTCAATCTCAATTTGCAGCTGTACTATTTCAGTGAAAACCAAATGGGATGTACGTTTTTTTTTGTTGCACTAAACTTCAATGTTGTCTCATAAATTTTTAAGAACTGTAATTCAATTTTTAAGTTTTGATCTATTTATTTTATGTAGTAATTTTAATTTTAGTTAATTACTAACCAATATAAAATAAATATATATTAATTAAATTGTAAATTTCAAATTTGCGGTACGGTACAGTATTACCATGGTACTGAAAATACAATACCGCTACCGTACCGTAGGATTGTGGTACGGTACCAATACCGTACCAAATGTAGTGGTTACCGAAGTTTCGGTAAATTTTCGGTATTGTTTGGTAGGTATACCGTGGTATTCGGTAGGCGGTAATTATTTTCCAGCCCTACGATACAATATTAGTCAAAATATTAAAAAAAAAATTAAAAAATTAAAAAATTAAAAAAATTAAAAAAGTTAAAGAAAAAAAGAAGAAAACGAAATATTCACATTATCAGGGCTTGCAAACGAATTTCAATATTATTAAATATTTTTTTTTAACATATATTAGATTCAAGAAATTTACACGCCAAGTTTTATATTGATAAGAGAAAATAGGAAAAGGCGAAAGTTGGAGTTGATGAAATTGAAGAGATTGATGAACATGAGGATGAAGACACTTGTTTGAAATTGGTGGATGAAAAAAAATTAAATTACATTGATCTTGAAGATTATGAGTGATAATTAGTTTTTTACAAATTAGAGATCAAAATTTGAACTTTGTTGATGTTATTTTTACGAGCAGTTATGACTTCTGTCCTATTTTATGATAAATTATTTTTTTTAAAATAGGAATAAGTGGTTTGACTTTAAAATATTAAATTTTACATTTTTATAGTATTTTATTATATATATATATATATATATATATATATATATATATATATATATTTTTAATAGTTGGTTAAATATCGTACGATACGATAAGATATCGATACGATACGATACACGCAGGAAAACGATACGCCGATATTTTCCGATTCGATAACCATGGTGATGTGCTAAAATAAAATTACACAAGATAGCCCATTAGGTTATCTATATATATTGCTCATGGTCCCCGGAACTAATTCCATTCTCTATGTATTCCATCGACATAAAGATAGAAGTCTAAAGGGTTCTCGGGTTCGGATGTACATGATGATCTGGAAGATCTATGATCGTTTTATATCAATTCCACCGGAGTAAGGTACGCTTCCAATTTATCAATTCCACCGGAGTAAGGTACGCTTCCAATTTATGTTTATGTACAATATTCTTGATGATTCGGCATGACGGTTCTATGGGATTTATTCAAGTTTATTCCAACAAGTGGTATCAGAGCCACCATGTCTTGAATTATCGGGGATATTATGTTCGTTAAATTTCCCTATTTCGAAGTTATGCGAAATATGATTTTGTGGATTCAATTCTGAAAAATTATGGTCCGATTATGAACTTGGAATTGTACTGTTATGTTATGTGACAATTTCTTAATTTATTAAAATTCATCCGGCCTGTTGTTTGTTAATTGTTTAATTAATTTAAGAATTGTGTTATTTAATTGCTGAATTCCAAATCGGGAGATTGGTTTGTTTATGTAAATCTGAATCTCGATTTAATTACGATTCTATAGGAATCTTTTAACAGTTGTATGATTAAGTTCACCTTTTGGGTTGATTAATTTCAAATTTGGGTTAAATTATTCGGTTATTAATCCATTGGGCTGATTTGGTTTTCCGGCCGAGCCATCCTTCGACACCACCGCTGCAATGATTCTCACACCACCATCTTCTTTCCGTTTCCGGCGGCCAATATAGCGAACGCAAGTGATTGTCCTTCGCAATTCTTGGCGGTGGGGATTCGCTAATAAGGGATTTTTAGTGGCCAACGGAGAGAGACTGTGAGTTGTGTGTTTTCGGCGGTGGTGTTGCTTAGGTTGCAGTCATGGTGGTGGCGGCGGGTCTGAAAGAAAATTAGGTTTATGAAGTTTCGGAAAATTACAATTTAACCCCAGATTTAAGGTTTCTGTAATTCCCAATTTGGTCCCTTAATTTAAGTTTGAGATATTTAGCAATATTTCAATTCAGCCCATATTTCGGTTATTCCTGATTTTGAGCCTGGGTCGATTTTAAATAATGTAAAATCTGTATTACAGCCCTCAAAGCTTTCGAAAAGTGCACTTCAGTCCCCAGCTTTAAAGTTTCTCTCAAAACTGTGATAAATATTCAGAAAATATATTTTTTTAACCGCCAAATTAAGTATTTCTGAATCTTAGATCCCTTTTCACTCAAAGGCTTTTCTTTCAAAATTACAATTCAGTCCTTTAAGTTGAAAGATTTTCTTGTTTTGGGGCAAGGGCAATTTTTTAAGGAATAAAAAGTTAATTTAAAGTTTTTTTTTTTGGGCCACTTGAAATTCATGTTTTATGAAGAATCAAACGAATAAGTGAATTATTTTTAATTCTCTTTAAGAACTTGTTTGGTCAATAAAGTGAGATTCAGTTTGAATTTCAATTTTAATTTCCTGAGGCATTTTATTTTGGGGAATTTCAGATTTCTAAAGTTCGGGTCTTCTTGGATTGAAATTTGGATTAATTAGTCAAATTATGGATATGAATTATTATAATTCAATAGGTTTTGACTCATTAAAGTAATGGTTGTTTGTCAATATATGTATGAGTTATCATGTATAACTCAATAAGCTTTGACCCAATCGATATTTGGCACGTAGACTCGTGACTTTATTATAAATTTGAGTCTTCATTGTTTTGTGAAAATTCATAAGAATTTGGATTTATTTGTCCGAAATTTATTGTTGGCTTTAAATCTTATAAGGTTGAATTTGTGAGCTCATTTTTTGTACTTTAAGCTCAAATTCAAATAAATATGAATTTTATGATTTATGGTTTAGGCTCATCTTTGGGTTATAAAGTGAAGATTTCTAGTCGACTTTATTTTGACTTTAAATCTAAATAACGTGGGATTTGGGTTCATAAGGTAATTTAATTAGGCCTATGACTAAAGATTTTTTGAGAAAGTCTATTGGCTTAAATTCAGTTAAAATTCAAATATTGGTTTGATTTATGTATTTTGATATGAATTAAGAGAAGCAGCATCTCGCCTAAGTGAGCTCTCCTGTGAAACTTAATTTATTTTAAAATACAAAAGGTTTTGTGCATGTAATAATGTGGGTATTGTGTCGGCCCTAAGGAAGGCCAATACTTTGCTGAATTGCATGTGCATATTGTGGTGGTAAACGCGTGGCGATTATTTGGTGTTTTGCATGTGAATAATAGTTTGGCCCTAAGGTAGAATTATTATTTGATGTGCTCTTACTGTCAGTGTTTGATTACTACACCAAGATATCACTTACAAGTTAATATCATTGTCCAAAGATAAGTTATTAATGGAGTGCCCGATATCTTGAGATGGAATATACCTTTATTTGAATTTGTGGTTGATATATAATAAATATGTGACGGTTATTAGAATTTCATGTGAACTGTAAATTGGCCCTAAGGTAGATTTATTGTTTGACACGATAGTTTACCGTCAATATTTATTTATAAAAAGTTCCCGCTTAAAAGTTAACGAGTCGTCCATAACGTCAAATTAACATTGGGCTAGGTATTTTATGATAAATGAACCCAATTCCGTTTAATTATGTCATACATACATAGATTCTATTTGATATTTTTATGACATAATAGTAGTTGTGAGCATGTCTTCTTGTTTATGTTCTCTATTTAGTTCATGCTTCCGCTTCTGCATTATCTGTCAATGTTAATTTTGGTTCTTGTGCTTTATAGCACAATTTACTTATTATTTACGGTGCATAGATCTTGATTTTATCTTTTAAATAGAACGACCAACTAGTTTTTTTCGGAATTAAAAGTTTCCTTAAGGTTAAAATAAAAGGGACTTAAAGAATATGATCGTTCTAATTATAAGTATTAAGATCATTTGGTGCATCATTTAAGAAATCTTTAGGGGCATCAAGATTGATAGGGCAAGTACTAGAATGTTTCTCAAGGCACTTTTGATACGTTTTATTATTAAAATGACAAGCTTGAATCAAGTATAGTTGTGACTAATCTTGATTTATAATTAATAAGAGAGAAGAAACATAAAGGAGTACATTAAGTATTAGTCTAATCTCATTTTCGGCTTAAGCACTAAAGTTACGGTTATTTATTAACTTTAAAGTGCATATGGTTTGATTTTTCTTTCTACATCTATAGTCAACATAAAGTTTGTTCCAAAACCTAAAGGATAAATGAATTCTTTGTCAGCCCATGTTTGACTATGTGTAGGAATAAAATGACATAAACGAGAAAAGACTAAAAGTACGCAGTTAACTACTATCCCATAGAATGACACATTGTTGCAGTAGAGACATCATAATAGATTTTCTAAAAGTAACAAAATCATGTCCGCTTTATCTGTTATTTAAAGATATGAGTCTCCAAAGTATGTCAAATGACAAGTAAGGTTTTGCTTCTAATCTTAAGAGAAGCACTAAAGACTGCAACATATGACTTTAAAGACGGGATGTATAAGATCTCTTAAGGATATTTAGTTTAAGGGGGGAAGGGTTATACTCATTGTTGTATGAAAGAGAGAATTTATTTTTCTCATTTTGTTGCTATAGACAATAATAAAAATACTGTCTTCTCCCACATGAAGGAAATTGCTCCTTAAAGATAAACTCAACAACCTTAAGAGAATACAATATTAAATTGAGTTAAACTGAAGATGATAATGACATTTGGGATCTTATCAACTGTCAAAAGTGTGTAATCATTTGGTCACAAATGTATATTTGAGACCGTTTGAATTTCAATAGGCTATGTTGAAAAAGTTATAACTAAAGTCTAATCACCTAGAGTTTCACTCAATACGAACTCTGTTTTAGAGTTTTAGGATCCCCTAAACGGTGTTACAACTCATAATGATTATCTCATATTTGTGAGGTAAATAAAGTTAATGTTTGTATATACCATGTGATACGCACTCAATGCCCAATAAAGATCTTACGGTAAAAGAAGAATGCAAAAGGTTCCCTTGCTGTCAGCTTTGGGAAATTATACGCACACTTCGGTATGTACGCATTCGGCTAAATCGTACATAAAGTTACGCAGATATATAAATAATCCTTTGAAGTGGATCTTTGAATAGAAACAAAAGGATTATACAGTAATTATAGAGAACATAAGGTCATTTATGCTCATTTATCGAAATCAGTTCATTTGGGAGATCATTTGGTTTTTTGATTTCGAGTTTGTATGATGCTTGTACATTATAGATCCATTTAATGTATACCTAATTAAAAGAGAATTTAAGTACGAGTGTTTAGCCAACACCCAAAACTCTTTTAACTACAGTAATCAGTTTATAAAAGCATCTTATTTTGTAATATACAGAGTGGATAGGTGTCTATAAAATACGTCGATATAAACTCCATTATGTGTACACACTAAGGATGTCACCCAAAAGGTCTCATGTGCATATTGCTCGTATGGGTGTCATATTATTTAAGGATATTCGGTTTTAGTGGGAGTTTATAATAAATGTGTTATTTTGGCGTAGACACAATTTTTGGGTTATTTCGGATTAAGGATACTCTTAAGATAATTTTTGCAGAAATAAGGTTTTGGTTTATTCACACTCTGATTTGTTAAGGTTTGATCTCATTAAGGAGGACCATTTGGAAATAGGTATGTTAAGGTCACATTGCATGACATTTCCATGTTACACATCCATATCATAATCTATGTCATTCGATTGTGTTGATACTGTGACCATTGTTGGGTCCCGTTACGACTAATGTGAACGAAGGCCCCTTTGATTCAGTGTTAGCATGATTGATGGACGAGATTGGTTATAGACACACTTCAGTAATGACAGCAAAGTTGAGCTCAAAAATTTATTTATGCAACCTATAATTATAAAGTTACACATATAGTCCAAGTGGGAGATTGTTGGATCATTAATCCAACGTTGGACTTATATGTGAAATATTATGTGTTGCAAGACTGTCACGTAAGGTTAAGCCCGTTAAAGTGATCGACTAAGGTTTATCTAGATTGGGGTTTAATGTGTCTAATAGGGTGTGGGCCTTTAATGTGTAGAGACATTTAGGGTAATTTTATTATAGTGATGGGCTAAAATAAAATTACACAAGATAGCCCATTAGGTTATCTATATATATTGGTCATGGTCCCCGGGTCACATCTACTAATTCCATTCTCTATGTATTCCATCGACATAAAGATAACGAAGAGAAGTCTAAAGGGTTCTCGGGTTCGGATGTACATGATGATCTGGAAGATCTATGATCGTTTTATATCAATTCCACCGGAGTAAGGTACGCTTCCAATTTATGTTTATGTACAATATTCTTGATGATTCGGCATGACGGTTCCATGGGATTTATTCAAGTTTATTCCAACATATACATAATACACAGCAAAGCAACAGTCAAACTTGAGTGCAGATCTAATAAAAAACAATACTGGCCGGAGTCATGGCATCATGGTTCTTAAATAATCCAAATTCGCAACCATACCTACCGTCGCTAATGCATATCAAATTGGAAGTAGAGTGACGGAGAAGGGATGAGGAGGTGGAGAAACGAAGGAATAAATTACTTCTCGGGTGACATTGGATTTGAGGTGGAGCGACGGAGGAGAGATGAGGAGACTGAACGACGGAAGAGGGATGAGGGGCGACAGAATGATCATTGAGAAAGAAGAGAGGCACGGACGTAATGAACACGAAAGAAAAAGTCAGACTTCAGATAAATGAAAAGTGGCTTGGCTAGGGTTAGGATTCATTAAGGGTAATATGGGTAATTTACTTTTATTATTTATCCAATATATCTATTAAAGGGGTTTTCTCAAAAAAAATAAAAATAAAGGTGTGACACCCCTTTTCTTGTACCAAAAAGACGAAATCCCTCGCCCCCAAAACCCTTATCCCTTGGTCCGATAAGTATTTGATGGAGGAATGTAAATCATAATAACTCAACGGCCCGTTAAGCAGACCCGGACTTGGTGCCCACAAGGAACCAACCCTCATTGGAGTTGAAATTCCCACACTGCGGCTGCCAGGATTCTATCCAAGGATCTTGTACCAACTTACCACCTCCGTAACCAGTTGAGCTACACCCATGCGGGCGTGACACCCCTTTTGTAATTACACTTACTTAGTGTTTTAGAATAAGCTAGCGGAAGTCTTTTAGAGGATAATGAGTGTGGAATGCTCGTTTCTAAAATCGTCTTCTATGAATAAGAAGTTACGTAGAATTTTTTTTAAGTCAGAGGAAGAGTGTACACATATAAATACATACTATATAGTTCACCAATTTCACTAAGCGATACATGCATGATTAGCAATTTAATTAGAAGTAGTAGAGATAGGAATTTTTGACATATCAAATAGATTAACTTTGAAAATTAACTTCTCTTAAACCCTTCGTGAAAATAATCTGAAAATGTAACCACATACTCTCCTATGAGTCTAAACCACTGCATTAAAATATCTTGAAAATATCATTAGCCATTTGAGAGAAATAATTAAAACATGCAATTGTACAGTTTGAAATCCAGAACATGGGAGGGAGCATTGAATTTTTTTTATAAATTCCCTATTATTCTAAACACTACCAAATATTATACCAAAGCATAAAATTGAGTTAGGAATCTATTTCAATTGAAATGGATCCATTTGAGTAAGATAAACTTCACATATTGATGCATGTTCTAAAATGATTCTGCATGTGTACAGTTATGGAAAATAATTCATAATAAATCCATGGCTTATCTAATGATAATAAGAACCTGTTGGAACCACGGCTGCATTTTGACGAACGATCTCGAAATTGACGGATTGAAGCTTGTACTTTATTTTGCTCTCTCTTTTCATAGTTAATGATAATTAGCTACAATAATATACTTAATATAATGGAGATAGGCAAGGTGATGCGCGGACTAGGTCGCTCTCTTAAGACGAATTTCACGACCCCTTCTTTAATGAGGTGCAGAAAGGTTCCGATCGTGTCGCCTATGGGATACAACAGCCCAACCTATCTCTCCGCTGTAACTTCACTGAAACTGCACGTTCAAGTGAAGCAGAAGCTTACACCCGAAACACAACAAGAACTCGACATATATGTATATAATATATAGGATATATAATCTTTAGAAATACATTTTCTTTCTTCTTCTCTCATATCCATGCGAAGCCACAATATCCCAGTTATATAATATATAATACGACACCCATAAAACCTCAATTTAATATATATAAGTTATGGTGTTTTATGTAGGAGAATAATAACTTTGAAGGTTTCAAAATAGTGGTCTAATGACCCTCATAAAAGTGGTCAAAGTCATTATTATATTTTATAATAAAATATAATATTTTTATTAAAATAACCCAACAATCCCCCATTTATTTTAATAAAAATAAGAATAATAATATACTTGAGCTCTTGCGGAATATTATGTATAATGAAAGTGAGCAATGCCTTGAAACCTTCACTTAGTACAATATGTTTCCCGTACTATAATCAAAGTGGACTTAGCCTTGAAATAGTGACCCTTGGGGCACGTAGAATCATATTGCACACATAATACTCAAAGTGTGCCGATCGAAACTTATAAAGCCAGCACGTTAAAGGCCACGTGCTTTACCCCATTTCTCGCGAGAGCTTTAGAGAATAGCATATAATTCTCATAGAAAACGGCCTCTCTTCCACACTCACAAGGTGAATTCTATCAAGGATGTTTACGTAAGTCCAACACCCCACCCATACGAGCTATAGAACTCATTAAGAGATCAAAGTTTCAACCTCACAATTCGTTACGAGCTTTATTAGTGCACATGCACCATAGGGATAATAATAAAAGTGTGCACTTTTATCACTATCAAGTTACTTTTAGATTCGTTTTTTCTTCACCTAGTTCGTAGGATCTCTAGCCCCTAGGCGGTAGTATCCTCATCAACAACTTTACAAAATATATTAGGCTTTAATCCAATCCTCCTCGATGCATTTCAGATTATTTCTGAAATAATGTGAAATATAATTTCACAAATTTAGTCTCAGGGACTTTATGGTTTATTAACCATTTCTCATATACTTTCACTTAAATTTCACGTGATTTTTCTTATAAATTCACAGTACTATATTTTTCTTTAATGGTTCCGGATCCCATTAAAAGATTCTCGCAACTTGCCACCTACAGTTTCTCCATCACATCTTTCAATTCACAGTGCATTGATATTTCACAACAAATTCATCAATGTACAAAGTGTTGATCTATCCCACATTGGGATTTTATATATAGAAATTGATATGAATTTTGACATTTAAATTATCGGCATATAGCTTGTTCCCACAAGGTGAAAAATTGGAATATAATTCCTCTTCTTTATATATCAATAATTAACAATATTAAAAAACTTTGAAAAATATTTCACCCCACAAATCACAAATATATTCGCAATTATATTTTTATCAAATCACAATTAGGCCTTTGTAAATCGCATCAATATCACATATATGTAAATAATTTAGGTCTATAATAGTTACTTGCATAATGAAGATTGCAAATAATCCACCACAACAATGTTACTCGAATTGTTCACATATTTGCAATCATAAAATAAGCAATTAAACATGGGTCACATAAAAAGCTCACATAGGTAGACACTAGAACCTCTACTATTTCTCAAAAAAACATATAAGATGTTTAAACAGGTACATACATCTACCCATGACCAAGAATTAAAAATAAGATATAATATATCAACTATGTGTTAGAGTAAGTGACCAACAAGCCAACATGTGGCTGTGGTCTTTCATATTTATTATTGTAATAAACGAACCTTTATTCGTATTAATGATAAAACACCTTGGCATTCCTAGTCGAAGGGTTGTGAGATATTTACTTAAGTATTATAACTGTTAAACGTGTTCCTAGTCGAAGGGTTACGCCACTAATGAGGATATCGGCCTTTCCCATTGAGACTAGCACTTAGTGTATGTGTACTGCATCTCATCAGTAAACGGTATTGTGATATCGGCATGCATAAGTGGGTTCTCGTAAGTTGACGAGTTCACTGAACTCCCTCACCCTAGAAATCTCTAAGTGGTTCCCAATAATCGAGTAGAGATATCTATGGTATAGTTGTACACCATTAGTCCTTATGACCTAGACATCACCGTGACTTCACTAGAGGACCAGCTGTATCGTGACCTGTCCCTGAGTTCCACCGAGGACCATCCCAAGGGCCAGTGTTCGTGCAGTCCGAAATCTAGTGGGAGGTCTGTGCATTGTAGTCGGGGATTCGATCGCTAGAATAGTCTTGGATGTCCTGTGTGTTCTGAAAGTTTGTAATCATTCTAAGTCTCTGGCCAGAGCTGACTAAGTGATGATTAGAGAATTCGATTCTCTAAGTCATGCACGTGACGATTACAACACTTGGAACGATCGCACCGTCATCGAACATATAAAGAGGTCTCGATGAACCAATGCCTCTAGTTCGATAGGGACATATGTATCGAAGGGACCGTACTGTACGTTAACTATATCTGAAGGTTCTTGCAGGCACTTCATTTGTATCTAGGGAATCATGACGCGTAGTTGCTAGACGCCAATCTTGATTCGTTGGGTGATTAAGGTGAAACGAGCTTCATCTTAATCATAACTCTAAGGGACGAGTTTTGACCACAAAGAGTTGTGGGCCCACGGCTAGCTTACACCTGAACCATCGAGGGTCACACTGCTCGTGCACATGAGATCTTTGAATAAACGGTCAGAGATAAAATAGTTTATCTTTACATAATTGGAAGTCAATACGATTGAGTCCAACGTTCGTAATTTGGAATTACGAATGAGAATAAGAAAAGGAAAAGAATAGGCGAGCGTTGTAGTGGACTTTCTAAATCGGGAAGTTTCCAAATTTAGAAAGTGCACTGAACTAGGGTTTCCACTTTTAGAAAGTTGGAAAATGAGAGTTGACACTCGTATTGACGAGGATTTTATAATGAATCCGAAAATGTAATCGTTGCAATTTTTCGGTAATTGGATTGAGAGAAACGAGCAAGTAAAAGTACTAGCAAACTTAAGTTGTTGGGCCCGGTCCAACTTAAGCCCGCTAGGGTTTTAAGCAAGACACTATAAATACAAGATTTATAGGTCTTGCAAAGACACAAGAAAAAAACCCTAACCCTAGCCGCTACACTCTCTCTCTCTCGGCCACTCTCCCCGCGGCCACCACCGCGCCGCCGTCGCTCCGCCGTTGCCGGAATCGGCCATCAATCGGCCGATCCCTTTCGGTACTCTTTTCTTCTTTCTTTTTCTTCCGTTATTTCTAACTATAACGTGTCTAGTGCCACGTGTATAGTAGATCGAAGTATACGAGGTTAAATCCGAGAGGAGGAAGATCGAAGATCGAAGAATCGAGGAGCAGCACACGAGCCGAAGCCGCACGCAACCCCACGCGCCGCCCCGAAGACCGCGCGTGAGATACACGCGCCGCCGTGGCCGTCTCGCCGCTGCTGCCGCTGCACCGCTGCTGCCCCGGATTGTACGGATTGGTTTCCGTAGCAATCTCGACTTGCTTCGCGCTCCTACCTCACGCTTGTAGAGGTAAACACACGAATTCATGTTCTTGATTCGTTTACGTTTAAACAATATATATTCATGTTCGTTCTCGTATGATTTTATGTGGTTACGTGAAATCGTTTTAATTGTTACGAGCATGTTATTTGGTTTAAACGCGAGCATGTTAATTGATTTAAATTCGGTTAAATAAATTAGCATGTATGTTGTTATTTAATTTCGCTGGAAGCGCAAAGGTACGCAATTAATTGATTTATATTATCGGGCATGTGCTTATGTGTCTTAAACTCGTTTAATTCGCATAAAATTTTTGTTTTCCGCTGCGTACGCGTGCCCGAAATCCAACACTATGGTCATGCTCATTTTCTCAATAAGAAGTAATTATTAGTGCAAATGGCAAAAAGGCCCATCACATGTGACTTAAATGCATTTTCGTCCACAAAAAAAAACAGTCTCTCAATTAAGCCCATCCCCATGTCTTTAGTCTAAAATACCCTCAATAATATAATTCTTATCAATTCCACCCATTATGCTCTAACTTCCTTAATATTACACATTGACCCTGAATTTAAACAAATATATCACATTAACCCCCAAAACTTTTTTTTTTTCAGAAAATAATTTTTTTTCTGAAATGTTTTTTTCCGGCCAGATTCCGACGTTGACCGCCGGAGACCGCGGGTCTCCGGCGTTGACTTTAATTTTTTTTTTTTCGGTCAACCACCGTTGACCGCCGGTCTCCGGTGTTGACTTTTTCTTTTTTTAATTTTTTTTCTTAGAAAAAAAATATTTTAATTAATATTACTGTCTTGGCTACTAAATTACTGTCTTAGGCAGTAATATTACTGTTTGGGACAGTAATATTATTTTTCCGAACAGTAATATTATTACTATTATTGTCTTAGACAGTTAAATTACTGTTGGAGACAGTAATTTAACATCCAAGGCAGTAATATTAATTAAAATAATTTTTTTTAAGGAAAAAAAAGTTAATTAACAGTTAAATTACTGTCTCCGACAGTTAAAATAACTGCCAGAGACAGTAATTTAGCAATGAATACAATAATATTAATTAAAAATATTTTTTTTAAGAATAAAAAAGTCAATTAACAGTTAAATTACTGTCTCCGACAGTTAAATAACTGCTGGAGACAGCAATTTAGCAACGAATACAGTAATATTAATTAAAATATTTTTGAAGAAAAAAAAAAAAACAAAAGAGTCAACGCCGGAGACAGTAATTTAGCAGCCAAGACAGTAATATTAATTAAAATATTTTTTTTAAGAAAAAACAAAATTATAAAAAAAAAAAGTCAACGCCGGAGACCCGGCGGTCAACGGCAGTTGACCGGCGGGAAAAAAAATTTCAGGAAAAAAGAATTTTCAAAAAAAAAAAAAAAAAAAAGGTCAACGCCGGTCAACGGCGGCGACCGGCGGTCTCCGGTGGTGGCGTTTCAAAATTGGGGTCAAAATTGAAATTATGGTTAAAATTGGTTAATTGATGAAATTGGGTTAAATTGGGGTGTAAATCATGAAATTGGAGTTAAATTGGGTTTCAATGAATTGGGGGTAATTTTGGTATACATAAAAGGATTTTCCTTATTTGCAAATAAATTTAAATGGGCTGGATTTATTTGAAAGACAAAAAACCTCTTTTAATTAAGTGCATTTGTCATGGACCTATTTGCCATTACCCCTAATTATTATTACCCCCACTATTTCTCGATCAGTTTCACAAATATTTTATAGCTTAAAATTTTCTCACGATTGAATACAAATATTCTCCAAAATTTTAAAAAATTATGTGGTACGGTCCATGTCATAATACCCAGAAGAAATTGAACTCATATGAGTAATACAAGTTTTCTCAATCAGCCCAATGTACACAAATTAAATATTTAAATGGGTGCAGTGATATTTTAAAACCGATAAGTACATGCATATTTCTTGGCATAAATGTTTAAACGTTTGCCAAAAGTTGTAACTCATGCATGGTTTAAATAAGAATACAGTAACCCACATATTAAAATTATATTTCTTGTAACTCACATGTGTGGTAACTGGTAACGGCCAAATTGTTAATATACTACATTAACTATCATTTAGATACTTGATTAATACAGTCTTTCAAATATATCAAATAATATTTATACAAATATGAATCCTGGATTATCATAATTCCTTTTCACTTAATAACAGAAAAAGGATATAGAACCATCATTTAAGCACAAAATTGTTTTCATGTTTGATGCCATTTAATTTAGCTTTACTTTGACATCTCAGTTTCACACAAATCATCAACACAAATATTATGCAATATCATCATAATTAACATGAATAAACGAACAACGTACCAAATTTGATAATTCTCAAATATCAATCTTTTTCGATACCCCAATATTTTGTGGATTCGTCGAAAATCGTGCACAATTTGACAGCTCTAGCAGTGCTCAGTATTTGGAGCATATCTCTCGTTCGATGTCCGATTTCAGTGATTCAAGATGTTTCGGACAGCGAACAGTAATGCCTAAAGCTTTCGATTTTTGCACATTCTCAAATTCGGACATTACCAGGTCCGAAACTGGCTTCAAAGTTTAAATTCGTGAATTGCACATAGATTCACCTACAACAAAAATAAAATCATTAATTTTATTTCGTCAACACAAGATAGTAATAAAATTAAATGAATTATCTCCCTTTTCATCATCAACGGTTGCTCTTTTGGATCATCGTCAAATTAAAGCTCATCTTCATGGGATTGAAATTCATCTTAAATTGTTGGAACCACGGCTGCACTTTGACGAACGATCACGAAATTGACAGATTGAAGCTTGTACATTATTTTGCTCTCTCTCTTTTCATAGTTGATAATTAGCTACAATAATATACTTAATATAATGGAGATAGACAAGGTGAGGCCCGAACTAGGTCGCTCTCTTAAGACAAATTTCCTGACCCCTTCTCTAATGAGGTGCAAAAGGTTCCGATCGTGTCGCCTATGGGATACAACAGCCCAGCCTATCTCTCCGCTGTAACTTCACTTAAACTGCACGTTCAAGTGAAGTAGAAGCTTACACCCGACACAAAACAAGAGCTCAACATATATGTATATAATATATAGGATATATAATCTTTAGAAATATATTTTCTTTCTTCTTCTGTCATATCCATGCAAAGCCACAATACCTATTTATATAATATATAGTATGACCCTCATATAACCTCAATTTAATATAATTTATGGTGTTTTATGTAGGAGAATAATGACTTTGAAGTTTTCACAATAGTGGTCTAATGACCCTGATAAAAGTGGTTAAAGTCATTATTATATTTTATAATAAAATATCATATTTTTATTAAAATAACCCAACAGAACCTGCCAAAATGACCATAACAGAAAGAACTATGACCCTATGACCCTGTAAAATCATATGCAATTCTAGAAGGGGTCATTAGCAATACACCCCTCCTATAGATAAAAAAACTATTGATATGTCCGTACCATAATTCTTCCTTTGTGAAAACCCCCTAGAATATTTAATTCCAATTTTACCCCTCTAGTACCTATCACGTTTATTTTTTATATTTATCCAGTATTTTCAAAATCCCTATTAATTAGGCACCTAATCCCGCTAATTAGGCTTAATTATTTACTTTCCCTAATAAAACTGCTCCTAACTAAAACAAATTAAAAAAAAAAAAAAAAATCAACCGCAGCATCGTTTTGAAGAAGACGCACATATTAGGTTTTTCCACAAATCAAAAACTGTCAAAAAATCGAAATCCTCTTTTCGAATCTGCAGTCACATTCCGAAATCGAAGATAGTTGGTACAAATCGTCCACCCACTTTCCCATTAGTAGTTGTATTCTGTATTAGTTGTGTTTCGGTAGTCATAAACCAGTGATGTTAAGTTGCGATAGTCACATTCGAATCTGGTTTCTGAAATGAAGAAGAAAGCATCACAGAAGCGTAAACGAAGACCCAATCCTCATGACATTATGCATCTTGACGCCCGTAAGTGTGTATACCTAATTCCTATTTATTTGCAAAGAATTTTTTGTACAATATGGAAATTCCAAAATATAGTTTTTTGTGCCCGTAGATCCAATTTAATTTCACTTTGGGGGTTTTTGGGGGTGATTTATGGTTGCATACACAGAGTTTTTGGGGTAGCATTCACATTACCATCATGACTATATGTGACTATGTTACATACACATTGAATTCATGGTTGTTCCGATTTTATTGAATCGTAATATTCTGTATGTATGCTCAAATTGCAGTTACAACCAATGTTAATGTTGTTATGAATTGTTAACTTTTGCAGTAGAAATATGCTCTGATTTGATTATGTTATAAAAATTTGTAACTAAATTATTGTTATAGTAGTTTTATGTAGTCATGTTGATATGAAGACTTGTTATATGTCTGCATGTTGATGTAATTACATGTATATGTCTGCATGTGTGACCGTAGATCCAAATTAGATCATTTTGTTGTTTTAGAGGGGGTTTACTTTTGTATAGACAGAGTTTTTGGGGAAACAGTCATGTTTGGTATCCGTTCCAGTTTAACTTGTTTTGTATGCGTTGATGTATTATATCCCAGCAATAGCTGTTTGTGGTCTAGTCATATGGATTCATGTTGTAGCCTTGTGTTTAAAGACCTCCACTGATATAGATGAATAATGTTGATTGAGTTGGTAAACTGTTAATTACAAGACAGTTTCTGATTATGTAGTTATATAGCCAAAATACCATCATGACTATATGTGACTAAGCCTGAATATGTAGTTATATAGCCACATTACCACATTAGCATGGTATGAATTTTTAACTTTTGCAGTGGGAATGTGATCTGGTTTGATCATGTAATAAAAACCTGTAATTGCAATGGTGTATTGTTGTAGTACTGTTTGGTAGTCATGTTGGTAGAATGATTTGTTTATGGCTTCATGTGTGTTACATTACTCCAAACATGTAAAAGTATTGATGAATATATGTAGTCATGCATATTATTGATTAGTGTGTAACATACATAAAATTGAATTTTTACAGATGAAACTCGAAAAATGGCACGTCAAGTGCTTGACCATGGTACGTGGACCTCAGAATTCAGAGGGAGCTTGAAGGCAATTGTTTCATTCTTCGAGGATGTAACACTTGAACCAGCACATTACGAATGCTTACGGCGTACAACCTTCTACAACTTCGTACTCCCGTTTGCAAAACACAAGATCACAAAAGATAGTGTGTTGGGTCTCAAATTACAGCCCTGACGATCCTGTGGACATACGACAAAGCAACGCGCACATACTCACTTGGTGGGAAGTCGCTCAGAATCACACCCAATGATTGCCAACTTATATTCGGGATACCTATCGGCATTCGCAAAATTGATTTTACAAAGTCATTTAAACCGAGAGACGGCCTGGCATTACGACGGTTCGCAGAAGATAGTGTGTGTTATTAGACAGAGTTAAAAGTGAAGCTGCTTCAGTGCTTGCAGAGTGAGTCTTTGGTCGACGTTGAAGATGTAGTCCGCCTAATAATTTTGCTCCTCATGTCTACAGTTTTCTTCAACACATCTGCTGAAATAGTTGCATGGTGGATGTTCAAGTACGTGCGAGACATTGATCAAAGGATGGCGTACAACTGGCCAATGGATATAACTGAGTTCCTTCAGCATCAAATACATATTGCAAAGGAACTAGACAAAAGAAAGGGTTGTATTCCACTAATCCTGGTTAGAATCTTATACTTCAATCTTTCATCAATGTTAGACACAAATCATTTACTAAATAAAAAAACGGATTATTCCCGTTGTTTTTTAAAACTGCAGTATTTCATATGCGAGCGAACCAAACTTGTTCAGCCTGTCATAGAAAATGCATTCCCTCGATTCCAGCGTTGGGTAATACAGGAGCTGGCTAATGTTATATCAACTATAACCATAAGAGACATTCAACCCGAGGATGTCAATGAACAACCTTTGGTGCCAACACATACAGAAACTCAAATCCTAACCGGGCATTTAGCCATGGAAGAGAGCAGTGACGATGAAGCCGATGATACAGATGAAGACAGTACATACAGCAAAGAAAGAGAAGCAATGGCTTCTTCTGCACTTCACGAAATCGCCAACCAGATGAGCACCGAAGGTGACAACATCACTGATCCATTCGTGCAAAGTGTCACCAAAATCAGGGAAAGGATTGTCGCTGATAGTGAAACAGATGACGACCCTACTGCTGACATAGATGTCCCTATTGCCGTATGGCTGAAGCAACAGTACAAAGAAATGCAACAAGAAGTAGATAAACTGAAAATGAAATCGAGGCATGCCATTCTCGTGAATCATCCTTCCGACGTCAGGTTACACAGCTAACGAACGAAGCAGATATACTGAGGGGTACAGTCGCAAGACTCGAGTCACAGAAAAAAGCATTGCAGTCGCGTGTGGACAGGTACATTTAAATTGTCATATACAGTCATATCGCCAACATATAAAATGCAATCCCATATTTCTTGGATATTTGGGCCTTTTTAAAAAAATACATTTTAAAGCATAATCAGAGGTGGATTTTGAAAAACATTCATGTTCAATGCTATCATTTTGGTCTGCAGTACATATTCACATGACAATTGCAATATGTATAGTCATTCCTACAGCAACAAATGATTATAGAAGAGGCGGAAGAAGGTGTCGTAGATATGCGCAGGACCATTGTCGAAGCATTTTTACACTGCAAACTCTAATATGTTATTTTATTCTATTTTACTCTTCGAGAATTTCATTTGATTTCTGTTATGCTGACTTATATGTTGACCAGAACACGCTTTGGTTTTTTTTTTTTTTTGTGCTTTCTAGAAATTATTAAACAGACCTGAATGTTTATTATTTCTGATGATATTAGTATTGAAATTTTATTGTTGTTCAGACAAATAATAATTTACAAAGCAATCATATTACTATAGAATGTAAACATATCTATATTTAGGAAACTGTACATGCAGTGAGAAAATATGACTAGTCTGTAACTATGTTGTGCATAGCAGTGGAATTAGCATAATGTATCACAATTATTAGGATACTGTTAAGAATATGACTACTACGTGACTATACTTGTAAGTAATTAGAACATGAAAGTGGGAAACAACATACAGTATAAGGAAAGTTACTTTACAGAACCACATTCCTGCATAAAAAACTCCAGCACGAATGTGACTATTATTTGAATACATTTTGAATAACAGATGAATGGGGATATATGACTGTTATAAGACTATGGTAAGCAAAGCAATAGGCTGAACAATACAGAGGCAGTATGACAGCTATGTGACTATGACTGAATAATATGACTAACGAATATGACTACAAGATGACATCACTTGAAACAGTTTGAAACAGTTTGAAACATTAGTAATGAAATTACATGTGGAGATAAAACAATCAAAAAACTCAGATAAAAACAGTAAGCAAAATAATTTCACGTTAAAGTAACTACATATGTCTTGTGGTGTAAAGAAAATAAAACAGTGAAAATGAAACTTATCCATGAAGAAAAAAAAAACCACACTTAATTCTTAAAAAAAATTAAAAACTGAAAAACAATCAGTACTGTCAACCCCCAATAATGGCCATCAAATACGTCTTCTTGTTGTGGTACCCAATTCGGTTGCACCGACTGCACTTGATCTTCCGTTTGATCTTCTCTCCCTTCGATGGTATTCTTTTTGACTTAGGCATTCCTCTACGAACGTGGTGGTCTAGGGGCCCAACAATCGGCATGTTATTGTCAATCATAGGCTGCACAAACGGCACAACAGGGTGCGAGTAAGTCTCCCTGTACGACTCAATGCGGTAATATTTGTCAAATATTTATAGCCCTCGTTAGTATTATTGAACAACACACAAGCAGCATGAGCACAAGGCAATCCAGCGATGTGCCACATCCTGCACGAACACACTCTTTCTTTTATATCAACAACTGCAGTTGGGTCGCATAGAACCTCGAACATATGATCCGGCGACTTCCTCGCTACCCATACTCTACCTTCTTGAACCAACTGATCCACCTGCTCATGGACTTTGGAGCTAAGCTCCGTTGTCATCGTTGCCCCTTCCTCAGCCCTTATGCTAATATTTATCATTACTTCACCCCTGATATAATCGATAAAATTTGTGATAGGAAAATCACGAGCACCCTTGATCTTCGAGTTCCACGACTCAGCAGCATTTGAGGTCATCTCATTATGCCGATCTCCGACAAAATACGAACATGTCCAGATAGCAAAGGGTAAGTCAGCAATGAAATTATCTACCTTTACGCCTCCATATTCTTTCAACTGATTCAATTTCTGATGGAACTCAATCTTTGTCGGTGCATATGCACAAGCATTGAATTTAGCAACAATGCCCTCTCGGAAATTAGTCGGGCAACCTCTACACTTGTGCAGCAGGTTGTTCTGCAAGTGGAAAAGGCAAAATATGTGTCCACAATCAGGGAATATTTCCTTCACACCGCGCAAAATTCCATGGTTACGATCCGATAAGAATGTCAGCACACGATCTGTTCCAATAGCAGTTTTTAAGTGTTGTAGAAAATACGCCCAGTTGTCATTAGTCTCCTCGTTCACTATTCCAAAAGCTACTGGAACCAGTCTTGAGAAATTGGAAAATTACAATTAGTAATGTAGTCATATATAGTCATGTTAAAACAAAACACAACCTGGGCTGTACCATTTTCATTGTCTTTGCCCAACGCACTTAGATGGATTCCCCTGAGTTTCCCAGACAACAAGATCCCATCAAGAGCCAACATAGGGCGACATGCCTTAAACCCCGACAAACTCCCTTCAAAAGCAAAAAAACACCTCTTAAACTTCATTGATACTGGATCGACATCAAGATGGTACACGCTGCCCGGATTGCTACGCCCAAGCTCTTCAAAATACAAGGGCAAGTACGAGTACGATGTCCTAGCATCACCAAACACATGATGCTTCCCCGCAGGAAGTGCCTTCCAAGCAACAAAATAGCTAATGTCAATGCCATAGTACAATTTGACATTGAGCACGACATCATTCGGGGCCATTTCAGGTTTGATTCTAATTGCATTCATGATCAAAACCGAAATTAAATCAGATGTCAATCTATTTTTGCTCGATGAACTAAATGAAGCTCCACACGTATGATGTTTTTCGAATGTCCTAATATAAAAGAATCCATTTTCCTTCTGTAGCAAGGCATGAATCCTCCACATAGACTTCTTCATCACCCTGTATTTGCACTCTGCCGTAATCGTTGAAGGTTCATTCTTCACATAGTCAAATTCAAATCCAACTTCAACTGCGTATTTCCGCAATGCATCCCGGATATCAACAGCCCCATTCCGAAATCCTTGCCCTACTTCCCTTATAAGATTTCTCCAATTGGCACTCAACAACTGTGTGTTATCAAATGTCAACGCATTCGGGCGAACACCCATGTCGTTACTCAGATAATTACCCATCGAATTGAGTGAGGCAGTTTGTGGTACCCTCGCCAACACTACTGCATTAACGTTGTCCTTACGCTTCACAGTTATCTCAACACGGTCAAGGCCTAGTTGTCGAACCAATGATTTCATATACATTACCTCATCATTGTCACCCAACATGCCCTCTCCATAACCATCAACATTGTATGTCATCGAAACATCCCTCGCATTCAAGCTGCACCAACTCTCTGTCACAAATCCAACAAGGTCTTCATACGCAAAATCAGCTCGGCATATCTTCACCCCAAACGACCCTCCTTACTTCAGGACAACCATCATGTTAGACGACATAATGTGTTCCACTAAAAAAAAATGGCGAACATGACTACTCTGACCTATAATATTCATTGCAACTGCCTAAAAAAAACCCAGAAAATAAACAAATATGACTACTCTGTAAGTTAAACCGCATTATAACTGAGAAATTTTATAATTCAATTGTATAAAATTAAGAACCTCACCAATTACGGTAAAAACTTCGAAAACCATAACAAAACAAAATATGTAATCACATACATTCCAGTGCAATGTGACTACTCTGTAAATCGGTATAAAATGAAATCAGATACGACATAGGCAATGTGACTACTCTGTAAATCGGTATAACGCTGAAATCAAATACGACATATACAAGATGAACCCATATCAATCGAATCAGAACAAAACACCAATAACAAATTGCGAATCAAAAACATCATAATCCATAATCTTAATTACACAAAAAACACTTCCCATTCATGGCTCACCTTTTCCCTCGCAATTTTTCTTCAACACGAAGCACATAACGGTATATAGATGACGATTAGGCACTTCAATCTCGCCCAAAAATATACTTGATTGTGTCTGGTGAAATCACGCTGAAATCACGCTTGAAGATTATGTAGAAAATATCATGTACCTCTACAAAAAAAGGAAACGGTTATATAAATTTATTATTATTAAATATTTGATTTATTTTAATAACTGCTGTTAAGGGTAATTATGTCTTATCTTATCTTAATAAGGGGGTCTCATGAAACAAGATTTAGATATGGGTGTGGGAAAAAGTCTAAAAAGTTAAATGGGTTTTTTTACATAATATTTTCCATTTTAGGGGGGATTTCATATTTCCCCATTCTAGAAAGAATATATATTTATAGGCATTATCAAACAACAGGGCAGACCAAATCCTTTGCTGCTGCTGCACACGGTGATCTCGGACCTCCAATTGCTCCTTCTAAGGTTGATCGTCGTCGTCACTTGCTCAACCGAGAAGAAATCGCTCCAATTGGGACAATTAAAGTGATAGATGGCAAGAATGTGCTCTATTTCTCGAAAGAGGAGGTTGATAAGATGGCAAGAATGTGCTCTTTTCCTCCTTATATGTATAATCGGGAAGCTATATTCTTCCTTGCTTCTTCTATTGGAAATCCACTTGAGTTTGATGATTTTATAGCTGATCGAAAGAAGCTAACCATTGCCCGATTTTGTGTCAAAATTGATCTCTTGAAACCGAGGGTTGAACAAATTCCGGTGATGACTGGCTATGATGATATTGAGATGATTTCTTTGCCGGTAAACTACGAGAACGTCCCAAAATTCTGCACGTTTTGTTCTCACCTGGGTCACTTGATTGAAAATTGTTATATGAATGGAAATGCTAAAAAACCGGATTTTCCACTACCGCCACAACGGATTCCCAAACCCACAGCCCCACCAAAGGAAAAACAAGTTTGGCGACGAGTTGAGAAGAGGAAAAATGTTGATATAGAGGCTGCTCATACTCAACCGGATGTTGCCCCCAAACATGTTCCAAAATGTTCGAAAAAGGGCTGAAAAAATACTTCTAACACCAAACAACCGATGAGTCCAGACCCTATAGCTACTATTGCCGATGATCAAGCAGCTGATTTGGATGATATTGAGGCCTTATCCATGTCCAAAAAAAATCAGCACGTGTCTCCCTCCAAAAAGAACAGAAATCAAGCTTCTAGCTCCCGAACCGCAAAGGGAGCAGCCCTCTCAACCCCCTCTGTATCACCTTCGGCCACTTCGGTGGTCAACGATGTTCCCCTTAATCATGGGGTACACGGACGAGAGGGGTCAGGACTTTCGGCGGGTACGGATCCGATTACACCTACGTCGGCTGCCTTATTTTGCGAACACTATGTGACCAAGGTCCGGCCCACGGCCGAGGAAAATTTGGCCGACACGCCTCCTTTCAATCACCTTGCCATGATCTCTTATGAGCCCTTGAGCCCAGCCACGAGCATACGCCCAGCTGATCACGCTACTCCGGGCTCTATCACTGATGAACCTTCGGCCTCGTGGTGATCGAGCCTGATTGATGCTGAGTGTTGGTGTTTGCAGAATGCCGAACGTTGGCATGCGGAGGAGGCCCACCTTATTGGTAACTCATTCTTTGTCACATCTCGGAAATCTTCAGATGGGTCCCATTCCCCCTCTTCTTGATGTTGGGTAAATTCTTGGTGTGGAACGCAAGGGGGGTAAAAAATAAGGCGACCCAATCCCAGTTGCGCTTTATTTGTCGCCAACATAGAGTTAATTTATTGGTTATTTCTGAACCTATGACTGAGTTTGTGCATGATTACTATTGCCGTCGTTTGGGTTTCGTTGCTGGTTTGCCTAATTGTGCGGGGAAGATCTGGATTTTTTGGGATCACAATTTTCGAGTGGAGTTGCTTAGGGATGAGGTACAATGATTGCATGTTAGATGCATATCTGGTTTATTTGGTGCTCCTTTTGTATTTACTGCAGTCTATGCTAGTTGCTCTCGTTTCGAGCGTCTTGTTTTGTGGAATTCGTTCCGACATTTTTGAGACGATTGGTGACACTCCTTGGATTTCTGGGGGTGACTTCAACTCAATCTTACTTGAGTCAGAAAGGAATAGATTGGTTTGGGACAGGAGACTAGATATGGCTGAGTTTGGTGCTATGGTTTTGGATTGTGGACTTTCGGATGACGGGTTCTCTGGGGCTAGTTCTTGCTATACATGGAAGAGTCCTTCAGGTCTTTTGGAGCGTTTGGACAGGATTCTATATAACTCTGCTTGGCTAGATTTACTGCCTTATACACAGGTTACCCACCTCTCACGGACCAAGTTGGATCATACTCCTCTATTGGTTTCATCGGCTGCTTCTTTATGTAGGCCTCCTGCTTCATTCCGGTTTAGCATATGTGGATCCGCCACGTTACGTTTCGTCAGACTGTGGAACAGGTTTGGGATTTTCCGTGTGCTCAGACGGGGATGCTTTGATTACATACGAAGTTGAGACGATTGAAACAGAAGCTTCAGTGGTGGAATTGGAATGTTTTCGAGGACGTGTTCAAGAATAAAGAGAGGGCCGAGGCAGCTGTTCTAGAGGCCGAGCACATATATGACTTGGATTGATCCCCCGAGAACCGTGCAAATTTGAAAAAGGCCACTGCTGAACTTACTCTCATGCTCAATATTGAGGAGGACTTTTGGAAGCAAAAGGCAGCTTGTAGATGGGCGACTGACTGATGGAGAGAGAAACTCTAAGTTTTTCCACTCATTAGTTAAGAAAAAACGATGTGTCAATCGAATCCACTCTATCTCTCATGGTGATTTGGTTCTCACATCTGCTCAGGAGATCAAGGATTCGGGTGTTGATTTCTCTAGCAAGCTTCTTACCGATGATATACCTAGTTTGCTTCCGGTTGATGAGTCCCTATTTTCCGCTCCTCAAAGGGACTATACTTCAGTCTCTACTCGTCCGTCGGTTGAGGAGATCAAAGATGCAGTTTTTGGGATTTGTCGAGATAGTGCTTCGGGTCCTGATGGGTATTCTTCGCTATTTTATCAGCATTGTTGGGACTTGATTCAGTGTGATGTTTGTGAAGCGATTTGGGATTTCTTCGAGGGTGGATCTATGCCTGCGAGCTTCACCGCTACCACCTTGGTTCTTATTCTAAAAGTGGACTTTCCGACGGCTTGGATAGATTTCCGCCCAATTAGCTTGTGCAACGTGACCAACAAAATTATCACTAAGTTACTTACGAACAGACTGGCTCCTCATTTGACCCACATTATTTCTCCTTCTCAGAGTGGGTTTGTTCAGGGTCGTCTCCTTAGTGACAATATTTTATTAGCACAAGAGATGGTCCACTCAATATCAGTTCGTTGTCGAAATCCGAATCTTATATTGAAGCTGGATATGGCAAAGGCTTATGATAGGGTTCAGTGGCGGTTCTTATTTCGTGTACTCGAGCTGATGGGTTTCTCGGCGAACTTGGTTGATATTATTCGGCGATGTGTTTCCTCATGCCAGCTCTCTTTACTAATCAATAGGGAGCTGACGGGGTATTTCACTTCGTCTCGTGGTCTAAGGCAGGGAGATCCGCTCTCGTCGATTCTTTTTGTACTTGCGGCTGATTATTTTTCGAGACGTCTGGATGCACTATACAGTTGTTGCCCGAGCATGTTTTATTCTACAAGGGGAGGCATCCCTATCTCCCACTTAGCCTATGCGGATGATGTAATGATATTTACCTTGTGCCATAATTTAGGCCTGAAGAAGCTGCGGGATTTTCTCGATCATTACTGTCGGACTTCGGGTCAGTTGATTAATGTGCACAAGAGCACTTTCACACTTGATAGGGCATGTTCTGATGGTCATCTTCGCACTATTTCTCGGATTCTCAGTTATCCGAGAAAGGATCTTCCTATCATTTATCTTGGAGCTCCGCTATACAAGGGGAGGGACCGGGGCAGTTTGTTTCAGACTTTGCTTGATCGCATGCAAGCCAGGATTTCGGGATGGGATCGGACCACTTTGGCTTTCGGGGGCCGTCTTGCCTTGATTCGGAGTACGCTTTCGACTATGGCTTTGCATCTTGTTCAAGTTATTCAACCTCTGCAGTACATTATTCAGCAGATTGAGAAGTGCATGGCCCGATTTCTCTAGGGGATCTTATGGTAATCAGCGCCGGCCTCATTGGGTTGCTTGGGAGACGATTTGTCGGCCAGTTGGTGAGAGTGGCTTGGGGTTGAGGCGTTTGACGGATGTGATTGATGCCTTCACTTACAAGCTTTGGTTCCGATTCCGTGCTCAGGATTCTCTTTGGGCCCGTTTTCTCCGAAACAAGTATTACCGGAATCGGTTCCCATGTTCATCCATTGTGTCTTCACTCTATAGCACGGTGTGGAAGCGCATGTGCCGTGTCTGAGAGCGTGTTCAAGCTCAAATATTTTGGCGGATTGGTCCAGGTCATGTTTATTTCTGGCACGATCACTGGTTTGGCGATGGTCCCATTTCGGGCATTATTGATGGTGGTCGGCTAATGTCAGTTCGTGCTGATAGTAGAAATAGTCCAGAGAATACATTTAATAGTATTGCTCAGATAATAGGACGTACCTTAAGGAATGAGTTCCAACCTTTATTTATAGCTTAGTTGAGATTGTCGGGTCCAAACCTTACTTGAAGGTGATTGGGCCTTGGTGATAATGGTCTTCGATATTGGGCTCGTGGCCCAATATGTAAGGAAATTGTAGGCCCATTGGGTTGGCCCAATTAGGCATATCATTAAGCCCCCCACTCTCGAGTCGATGTGGGGGCCATGTTGAAATGGGTGACATATCGTGTCAAGAGTAAAAATTGTAGTAGTCGATGGTGTGCGAAAATGCGTTGGAGCGTGTGTCGGAGGGGCGTGAAGGCACGTTGGCGCGTAGCGCGACCAAGTTGTCGCGATGTAAGTGATTTGAGTCGTCGGTGTTGTCCCACGACGATGTGGTAGCGCAGACCAAGTTATAATCTCCTTGTGGGAGTTGTCTTGTCGTGGGGTAATAGAGTTGATCGAGTTATCTCCTCGTGGGAGTTGTCTCTTGATGATGTTGTAGCATGGAGCTAGTAATCTCCTCGTGGGAGTTGTTATTTATTGACATTGTCAATGTTTTGATGCGTTGCTTGTATGTGTTTACATATAGCCTTCTGCGTGATGTACTTGATGAGGGGATCAGGCTCTCAAGATTTTTATATGGGGATCGTGCCCCTTGTTAGACCTCGTGGGTCGTAAGTATGTTTGGACCGTGGCCACGTTTTAATGAAGGACCCATCGAAAACAAGTAGATAAATTTGAGTAATCAAGCAGGCCAGGCTATATAGATTCCCATAATATTTCTAAGTGTTTCTAGGGTTGTAATCGTGCTATCTTGAGCTTGCGATAGTATAGTGAATTTCGGGCGAGTTGTTTCCTCATGGGAGTTGTCTCGCAACGAAGTTGTAGAAGCATTGGATGACGCGCGACTGAGGAGCGTGCGTATTGAGGTCGTTCTGAGCGGGTTGTCTCCTCGTGGGAGTTGTTTCGCGGCGAGTCTTATTATCGAGCGAGGTGGCTGCACGTGGGAGTTGCCTTACAACGGATTTGTAGTGCCGAGCGAGTTGGCTCCTCGTGGAAGTTGCCTCGCTGCGGGTTGTGGTACCGAGCGAGTTGGCTCCTCATGGGAGTTGTCTCGCTGCGGGTTGTGGTACCGAGCGAGTTGGCTCCTCGTGGGAGTTGTGGGAGTTATCTCGCTGTAGTTTTGAGACCAGAGGGGATTGGCTCCTCGTGGGAGTTATCTCGCTGTGGTTTTGAGACCCGAGGGGGTTGGCTCCTCGTGGGATTTTCCTTGTAAGGGGTTGTAGAACCGAGCGAGTTGTCTCCTTGTGGGAGTTGTCTCGCTGCGGGTTGTAGGACCGAGCGAGTTGGCTCCTCGTGGGAGTTATCTCGCTGTAGTTTCCTAGACCCGAGGGAGTTGGCTCCTCGTGGGAGTTATCTTGCTGTGGGTTGTAGGACCGAGCGAGTTGTCTCCTCGTGGGAGTTGTCTCGCTGTGTGTTGTAGGACAGAGCGAATTGGCTCCTCGTGGGAGTTATCTCGCTGTGGGTTGTAGGACCGAGCGAGTTGGCTCCTCGTGGGAGTTGTCTCGCAAGCCCCCCACTCTCGAGACGATGTGGGAGCCACGTCGAAAAGGGTACCGGATCGTGTCGAGAGTTGATCGGTGCTGTAATGTTTCGTTAATCGTTGGCGTGGCTTGGAGAAATAATATTTTTTATTTATACGTTTGATAGCGAGCGCGATTTGGTAGGCGCGTTGAAGAGCTCGCGCAATTTGGTTAAGCGAGGTGAAACTATCAAGCGATTTGGTGGAGCGCTCAGAAATTCTCGTGCGATTTAGTAAAGTGCGTCAAAATCTTCACGTGATTTGAGGTAGAATTTTGAGAGTTGCGCGCGACCTCAGGTATGCGCGCGCTACGAGGTAGGAGAGGCGGCACGCATTGTAGGACGCTGATGTACCTGAGTTTGCGCGCACTTGGGGTCCGTGCGCGCAGTAGCCCACATGGGGAGGGCAGCGCGCATGTAGTGCACGGAGAGAGAGAGTGTGGAGCTGTTAAGAATTTTATGAGGAGCTGATAGGGACTTCCTCGAGAGTGACGCAGCATGTTGCTTTATTCACTTTTTATGCTTCTTTTTTTTTTTCTTTTTTTTTTATTGGTTTTTCTTATGCTGTTTTTTCATCTTCCTCTTTTTTCTTGTTCTTTCTTCTCTTTGTTTCTTCTCCATTTTTTCTTGTTTCTTTTTTCTTCATCTTCTTCTGCTGTTTTTTCATCTTCCTCTTTTTTTCTTCTTCTTTCTTCTCTTTCTTTCTTCTCATTTTTTCCTTGTTTCTTTTTTCTTCATCTTCTTCTGCTGTTTTTTCATCTTCCTCTTTTTTCTTCTTCTTTCTTCTCTTTCTTTCTTCTCCTTTTTTTTTGTTTCTTTTTTCTTCATCTTCTTCTTTTTCTTTTTATTTTTTTGTTTTTAGGTGGTTGATGTTCACCCCTTTGGGGATATTCTATTTTTTGAGTAGGGAGATTATACTCGTCTCTTGAGATATGATGTGCACCCACTTGGGGTTGAAAGGTAAAGGTGATGCCCACCTTGGGATAGGGATGTTTTATTTTTTGAGTAGGGAGATTATACTCGTCTCTTGAGATGGGATGTGCACCCACTTGGCGAACGAAATATTTTGGGGGCAGATGTAAGCCCCCAGGGAGTTGATAACCCTTGGCGAACGAAATATTTTGGGGGCAGATGTAAGCCCCCAGGAAGTCGATAACCCTAGGCGAACGAAATATTTTGGGGGCACTGTAAACCCCCAGGGTTTTTGTTAAGGGTCGGTGGTCCCTTCAAATTGAGGTAACCCCGAGATCTTTACTCCTTGAGGTAATACCTCGTTGAGGATGTCTATGGTGAAGGGACTGCGTCTTATTGGGACGGGCATTCTTTCACCCATTAGATTATTTGGTTGGGGGAAAAGATTTTGGCGAGACATTCTGCTGTTTACCTCGCCTTCTCCCTCCTTAAAGAGAGGAACTCTCTGTGGTGACGCATTCCCCCGTGGTGGTGAGCCATGATGCTGCTGTCTGGGCTGTGCCCCTCTGTGATTAGTAGATAGCTGCACTCGGGACCGTGGGTCCGAGGTAGAGGAGGAGACACTTATTTGGTTGTGCACTGGCGGTGGCGCCATAGGTTGTACTACAGGCGGCACCACAGGTGGAGCTGGCGCTGGTATCGCATTGGGAGCGTTTGCTCCCATCGTGGCGATATATTGAATCACGGCCTCCGTGGCGGCGCGAGTCGAGGCTTCTGCTATCATGCGTTGGAGCGCGTCCTCGGTTATTTAAACCGTTCGAGGAGCAGGGAGTGGTGTCGGCGAGTGGTGGGTCCCGAGGAGGGATCACCTGAACCTCGCGAGGTGGATTCGCAGCACGTGGAGGAGGTGGTTCCGCGGCACGTGGATGCGGTGGCATGCTAGATCCTCCACGGACTGGGAGTTTATTAGCCGTGTCATTTTCTCTCCGAGCAGACGCCTCAGGAGAATCTTGTTGGCTACGTGATCTGGTTCGCATCGTTCCCACAGAAGGCGCCAAAATGATGATGCTAATTATTTAGATCACCTGGGGTAGTGTAGAAAACGAACTGGGAGAGCAAAGCGGATCAGTAGCTTGACAACTTGATGATCCTGAGGTACCTGTGATCATAGAACACGTGAACTAGGCCGGGGGTTGATCCGGCGGATCATTCTATATATATATCACATAGAGATTATAAATAAACCATGGACCAAATACTTTCTTCGACCACGTAGGCTTACGAAAATTATGGATTGAAGTTTCCTTAAGATCATGTAGGTCAAGTATATACATATAGAACAATTAAATCACCATTTTATTCTTAGTTCTTTAAAGATTACTTTATTTAAAGCTTAGATTAATACATGCATGATGATCTAATTACATTTTCAACACAAAATTTCATTTTATTCCCCCTTAAGTTTCGGTCATCACAAGAACATTAGCAAGAAATTAAAAGAGAAGAAAAATACTATTGGTATTGAAGCACTTGTAGCAAGAACTCAAAATTCTCACGTTGTGCTTCTTAGAAATTTTGGACGGGTGTTCTTTGTTTTCTATAAGGAGAAGAAGAAGAAATTTTAGAGAGAGAAGAGGAAGAAGACTTACTCCTTTGGCCAAGAATTTTACTCTTGACAGAAAGATTTTGGGGCTTCCTACACCACTAATTTCAGAAATGGGAGAAGAAAAGAAAGAGATTTTGATCTTTGATCTTTAGGATATGTATAGAGAAGATGAGGAAACACATGAAGACTTGAGTTCTATTTATCGAGTTGTGGGGGTCTTGCAAGCTTAATAATTAAGAATGATGGATTGGTATTTTTGCAATTTAGACAAGTTTAGAAAGTATCTTGAGGGACTTCTTTGCAATTTCATTTAACTATCCTTAAAAATAAATTCAAAAAGAGAAAATCATAATGCGCACGGGCTCAGAAGGGTTGTACTCAAGAAAAAACTTTAGTCTTGTGTTGTACCATGGTAGCCGAGAATTGAGGGATTAATAAGGAGAAATTTTTTATTTTTCTTACAAATCATTTTTTTCGACAAAAAAATTGATTTTCAATTAAGCAAATATGTAATATAATATAAAATACTTATCAAAAAATATGTAATATAAAAATTCTCCTAATAAATGAGTTCTAGCAAAATAAAGGAATATGATTAATCTCTAGATATAATAGTTAACTAATATGATCGATTTAAATTTGACCAAAATTATTTCGAACTAATGCATTCTATATGAAATTTCACGGGTTATCACATAAATAAACTCTTAAACTAATAAACGCACATAAGAGATAAAATCATATTAACGAAATATATGCTAATTTAACGAAAATTTAAATTATCCGATATGCGGGTGTTATAGAGGGGATCCTCACATACATTTTCCAAATGAGAGACCCAAATGAGTGGGGTCTCGCTAATATTCCCAAGTATAATTAGATACGTCGTAATATGAAATTTAAGCAAACAAAATTAGTGGTCCCCTTACATAAATTTCCAAATGAGAGACCCAAATGAGTGGGGTCTCGCTAATTTTCACAAAAATAATTAAATACTTTTTAACCATATGAAATTTAAGCGAACAAAAACTAGTGGTTAACCATATGAAATTTAAGAGAACAAAAATTAGTGGTCTACGCTGAATACGTTTGGAAAACATTGATTATAAGCTCATAAGTGTTCATTAACTATATAATTAGCATAAAAAGAAAAAGTGTAAGCTTGTTCTGAATTGGCTTAAGTCATTTTTCTAAATCAAAAATTAGTCTTGAATATTTTCGGAAACTTTCCAAATTTTTATAAACAAAATTAGAATTAGAATACATATTAGGGGTTTTTATGAATAAGTCTATATAATCAACCAGCTTCCTTATTGTAGGTTCAGGGGTTATATCTCTTTCCCCAATGAACTCATCTTTTTAATATGTATTATAAATAAAAGCAATATTAATGTATATGACAAAATTATCCTCAACCTTTTAAACTCAGTTCCTAATTGTAACCCGAATTTAACTTCAATTTAATCAATTTTGACCAAAAAAATCCATTTTTGACTTTTTCCTTTTTCTAATTCTTTTTTATGAATTTTTTTCGCCACCGATTTCCGGCGTTGACTTTTTTCTTCTTGTCTGCTTTTTTTTTCTTGTCTGTTTTTTCCGCCGCCGGTCTCCGACGTTGACTTTTTAAATATTTTTTTCCCTAAAAATTTTATCCTTTTTTTTTTACGCTCGCCGAACGTTGACCGTAATTGTACTGTCATTAACGATAATTATACCGTCGTTGACAGTAATTGTACTGTCATTGACAATACATTTACGTAATTCTACTGTCGTTGATTACTGTCAACCACAACAATATTATTATTTTGTTGGTTTTTTTTATTTTGTTTGATTTGTTGGCAAGTCAGCGTAATTACAAAATAAAAAAGTTAAAAAGAAAAAATATTAGTGTAGTTGACAATAATATTATTGTATTTACAGTAATTTTAATGTCAACGACAATAATATTACTGTCACTGAGTAGCGGCGTGTGGAAAAAAAAAGTCAATGTCGTTAGTTACCAAAACCAAACTGAAACCAAACTAACGGAAAAAAACAGGAAAAGGAAAGAAAACCGGCGACAGAAAAAAAAAATTCAAAGAAAAAGTCAAAATTAATTTTTTTTTTATTTTTTGTCAAAATTGATGAAATTTAACTGAAATTGGGGTTAATAATTTTTATGAATTGAGTTTAAAAAGTGGAAATAATATTGTCATATAAATTAAGTTTGTGTTTCTTTATAAGAAATATTAAAGGATGGACTTAGAGACAAAAAAGAAAATATATCACATAAGCCTAGAATAATAAAGACGGTTGGTCAGAGAACTCCTCGCAAAAGCCCTTCTTTAATAAGCTATCTCATGGAAATAAAAGTTATAAGGAACAATGGAACATCAGTATCTTGGTAATGAAAATGGTTCATAGGATGGTAAATGTCATCATCTATCAAATTTATGTCGTCATCCAAATATGTATTATAACTCCCAGCCTAACTCACCCCCACCTCCCCTCGCCTCTCTCTCTCTCTCTCTCTAGTTAACTCCTTTATATATATATATATATACTATATATACACATTTGAAAACGTCGATGACATTATTATATGATTTGACGAAATAATGAGTTTGATGAGCACAAGGATTGAGTCATTGCCGGAGGAATGCCTATCACACATCATATCTTTAACTTGTCCACAGGATGCGTGCCGTTCATCTCTCGTTTCGTGTATTTTCCGTGATGCAGCCGATTCCGACTCGGTCTGGGATAAATTCCTGCCGTTGGATTACCCTGACATCATCTCCAATTCTGTTTCTCCCTTTTTCTTCTCCTCCAAAAAGGATTTGTATGCTAAGCTTTCCTCTACCCCTCTTCTTATTGATGGTGGTCGAAAGGTATATTACAAATACTTTTAACTTCATTTAATTTCTACTATTACTATTGCAATCATTTTCTCCATTAATTAATTGTTAGCATATATATACATATCTATTATTGCGCCTAGTTAGAAATTGCATTTTTTCTTTTCGAGAATCAGTAAATTGCTCGGTGGGGCGAGCAGGACCCACACCCAGGGTCTAATTGCTTAGAGGGGCCCAGTTTTTCATTTTTTTATATATACATATTATATATGTTTAATATATTTTATGTGCAAAAATTTATTGTATCAAGAGTGATCCTCCCCTTAGTATTCCATGTATCAAGAGTATCTTTTAGAAAATAAAAGGAGAATTCGAAAGTATAGGGAAACTATTCACTTTACTTTGGGTATTGTATTATATAAATTTAACAACCATATTTAATACGATATTTTGTTAATGTTTATTTGATAAAGTAGTTTTATTAGGTCATACAAAATCAATATACAATGTTTATAATTTTCCCTTATATTTAATACATTCTGAAAAAGAAAAGTTACTATTTATGTAATTTAATTTCAAAAAAAAATGTATTTTTAAAAGAATAATTGAATATTATGTAAAAGATGGTGTGAAAAACACAGAGACATATTTTTAAGAGGCTACTAAAATATAGTGATATTCCTTTTTAAGGTTGTGGTTGCAAAAGCTTTTAAAAGTGATTATAAGTTTTTTTTTCTCATAATTTGTTTTCATGTGTTTGCAAAATTAACTAATGCTTTTGTCTCTCTTAAAATAATCTGTTTTAAGCTATTTTTTTTAGAATCACCCATAACCTTGTTTTTTCTATTTAAGTTCATTTTGCGGAATAATTGCAAACACCTTTAGAAATAAGTACTTAAAACTAGCTTAACTCACAATCACTAACTTTTGCTTTTAAATAATCATTTGCAAACACCACCTAATTGTGAGGGGAATTGGGATGAATTTATGATATACAATACACAACTATTGAATAGAAAAACTTCATTTTCAACATTTTCTTCTTATGTTATCTTTATGATATGGAGTATTCCATTTTATTTTATGTGATTCTATTAACTATTAACGGAATGTTAAGATGGAGGATAACTTTGATACAATTTTTGAAGTTGAGGGATGAATTTGACTCATTTCAAAGCTGAGGGATTAAAGTGGGACAAAACACATACTTGAGGAAATATTAAAAAGATTTGGCTCGTATTTGGAAATTTGCTATACACCTTTTATGTCTAATTTGTTTCATATCAGGACGATTATGTTCTCGCATTTTGCTAAAAGTCTCTTGGACAACTTAGTTAGAGAGCTTAGAATGAAAAATGCTTTATTTCCATCGACCTCATTTGTTCTCAAAACATCCACTCCATGAAAAGACGGCTTTCCACTCCTCCGATCCACCTCTTCCTATCAGTCATTCGTCTTGATCGCTTAACTATCACCAACCACGCGCTGGAAAACGCTATTTTATTAATCTCAGTCCTCATTTTTTAGTTTAAGATGTCTATTTTCAATTCAAATTCTCCAATTAATCTGTTCATTTTCAGGCTAGATAGTCTATTATTAGTTAAAGTTGATCTCCAACTAAGTTGTCTATTTTCAGTCTACATTGTAAACTTAGCTGCCCGAGGGACTTTTAACAAATTAAAAATATTCGAGGGGATTAATAGCTATACAAAATATTTTCGAGGGAGTTTTAACTAATTTTTCCTTATTTTATTCCTTCAAAGATTGGACCTAGATCATAGGGGACTTAGCTAAAGTAGATAAGATTATCCTATATTATTCTATTTTTATAAAAACATAGTTTTATATGAGCTTATTTTGAATTTTATAATCAATAATAAAATTTGCAAATTGGGGTTATCCCTCTCTCTCTCTCTCTCTCTCTCTCTCTCTCTCTCTCTCTCTCTCTCTATATATATATATATATATATATATATATATATATATATATATATATATATATATATATATATATATATATGTATTATATAAAAAAAAATATTATTAATTGTTACGCACTAAATTCTTAGTAATTTTCATATTATTAATACAATTTTTTTTATTAGACACTGACAAATGTAAAAAAAATACAGACATTTTTATTGGACAAATACACAAATAAAAGATGTTACATGTTGAGTGCAAGGGAACTGTCAATTACTTGGTCTACTAATTCTCTTTATTGGTGCTGGAAACATCTCCTTCACTCCAGGTCGAGTCTATTTACCTTCCTCATTATACAATTTCTTATTTAACTTATTTTTATTTCCAATTCATCCTTTTCTTTTGTCTTTTTCTTTTTTCTCTTTGGCTTTTTAGATTTCCTGAAGCAGTAGAGCTTGTAATGGTGTCTTGGCTTGAAATACAAGGAAAAATCAACACAAGAATGTTGTCCCCAAACACGACTTACGGCGCTTACCTCGTTGTTCAGATTGTTAAACGTGCTTTTGGATTAGACGACACACCTTTGGAGGTTTCAATTGAAGTCGGTGATTATAAAATGCGAGGAAATATTTGTATGAATCTCAATGAGTGCCAAAGGCAAGGAGGATATGAAGCATTTTGTGTAGTGGGGCAAAGGGGTCCATGTCCACGTGGCGATGGATGGTTGGATATCGAGTTGGGAGAATTCTATAACGACGAGGGTGACAGAGAGGTGAAAATGGAGTTTAAAGAAATTAAGGGTGACCGGCTTAAAGGAGGGCTACTTGTTGAAGGCATTGAGCTTAGACCCAAGCCTTGATTAAACTTTAAGTTGTATTTGGATGGAAGTCTAATAAATACCGACTACACTTAAAGTTGTATTTGAATAAGAATATTTGAGGAAATAGCTCCAAATTAAATATAATAAACTCATTAAAGATTTTTAGATTGATTTGTTTGATAATAAACTTCAAATGCATTAATCCCAACGTCGAAAATTTAGTATTTTGACACTATGCTCTCTAAGAATATTGATAGCAATTTGCGCTCATGGAATATGTAATAAATCATTCAAAATGCACCAATAATTGATTTTTTAGAGTTAGTGAGAGTAATTTATCTTTTTAGTGATTTTTCGGAGAGCAAAATATCAAATCAAAGTATAATTTTCCTCAAAACTCCATGCTAATATCGAGCATACGAAGTGGAAAAAATAAAAATATCTCATAAAATATATTATATTTTCTCACATTGAACAAAAATTCTCATACGAAATTATTTGTTTGCTTGGTCTTTTATTATAACTAGTGAAAATATGAATTTTGTTTTATATAAGCAAATATAATATTCAAGTAGTCCAGTGAGAAAATAACTGTAGTGTTGAGAAACTAATAAAGAAATTAAAACAAAGGCGAATTGAGATAAAAATATGAAGAGAAACAAGTATATTATTCTCTTGTTCTTCTTGTATATAAAACACTTTACAATGTACACCATTTATTGAACAAGAAATACCACTCAAAGGACATGAATTACAACTCCTTAACAGTGGTGAATAATGACCCTTAATGGTAATAAGTGGTGGTGGCCATCCACCATTTTATATAATTCATAACACTCTCTCTTGGATATCCGTCATTAATGAAATATAGCCCATTAAAAATCTTGTCGGGAAAAATCAATAGGACTAGGGGTGAGCAAAAAAACCGAAAAACCAAAAAACCAAACCAAAACACCGAAAAATTGAACCGTTTCAAACCGTGCCGAATAGCAAACCGCATGTACAGTTTTTTATTTTTGAAATACTAAATTATTCGGTTCGGTATGGTGAAAAGGTAAATAACCTAACCGAGAAACAGAACTGAACCGAAATTATAAAATGACTTCATTTTATATAGTATATGTATTATTTAACCCTAATTTTTTTTTTCTATCTTTCAGTTACTTGTCTCATTCTAAACATATGTTCATAAATTGAGACATTGTATTTTATTTATTTAGTAATTAAAATTTTCTTGAGTTCATGATTTTAATAATGTGGTACATGAAAGTAGGAAAAAAAATGAAGCATAATACATCATCTAAATTACGTTAAGTCCTATGGGATTAAAGATTTTATATTTTCATTGCATTAGTAAGTTGTGAAAGTAATTGTAATTGTATTCTTTTGTTTGTACAACTTAAATATATAGTTACTCTTGAACCGAAAAATAACCGAAACCGAACCAAAAAAACCCGAAACTGAATCGAAAGCGAAAGAAACCGAACCGATAAAAAACCGATATACACGATTTTTAATGTACAAAAACCGATATATTCGGTTCATGTTCGGTTTTAGCCAAAAACCGAACCGAACCGAGCCGTGCACACCCCTAAATAGGAAAAAATCTAAACGAAGGAGAAAATAGTACATTTCCATTTTAACTTTACTAACGTGACACTGTCATGTTAAAAACTTGCCAAGAAAAATTCAGTGGAATAAAAAGTTGGACTGAGTACACTGTTATAATAGGTGATCCACTCTACTTGATTTCGGCATGATTCGGAATGATATACTTGGAAAAACTCCAATATGAATATGCTAACTTGTTACTTGATTGTAAATGATGAATGACAATATTGTGCTCTCTTCTTTAGCTCGTCAATGTAGAAGTAGAACAACTCCAATAACGTTTTGCCATATTTGATGAGCCAACTCTAGCATTATCTTGATACAACAATAGAGTTGTTTTCTTTATTGGAGATACTCCATAAGTATCTTGAATATGTTGAACCATAATTCTCAATCATCTATCTTGACGTCTCGCTTCATACAGTGGCATCAAAATAATTCGAAGAAGTGGTTGTTTTGTGGTAGTATCACCACTATAAGTAAATCCGTACCCACTTATGATGTATCCTTGCATGGATCATAAAGAAAATCATCATATGCAAGACTCATTATTTTGGGATCTTTCTTTATATCCAAATATCCGATAATCATAGGATTACTTAATGAATCAACTTTGTCATATATATTAAAAATTAGTGATAAATATTCAATCGACTAATGCTCGATATGCATGTTTGTTAAGTGTATTTTTTTTACACTTAATTATATTTTTTTATTTGAGCTTTTGGTGTATTTTGTTGATAATTGGTGCCTAAAGTTTTGATTTATTGTGTTTTAGGCACAAATTGAAGAATTGAATCAATTGAGAGTCAAAACTGCAATTTAGAAGAAAAGGTGGATAAAATTGGAAGAGTCAACGCCACTTAACTTGTCAAGATCTCGAACGGCCGTCCGAGAATTACACTTGAAGTCCAGACGACTGTCCGAAACAAGAAAGAGAAAAATAAACCACGTCATCTTAGACAGCCGTCCGAAACGAAGAACAAATCTCCAGACGGCCGTTCGAGAAGGCAAGACTACATAGTAAGTAAATTCCAATTATACAAGGAAACTGATTTTTCCTTATTTTTTCCCACCATATAAAAGGTCATCTCAAGCACACAATTAATGGTCCTCTTTTACGCAATTTCGAGAGCAAAAAGGTAATAACGAAGACGAAGACTTTGAAGATTCAAGCATAATTTTATCTTTCATGAATTATTTCTATTTAGCTTTTAATTTAATCACGAGTAGCTAAACTCTTTATTTATAGAATTTTATTTTGAACCCTATGTGGGATTTATGAACCATTTTCCATGATTTTATGCAAGTTTTAATTCCGGATTATTTCTTCTACTTGTTTATAAAGTGCATGAAACTGGCCACTTTATGTGCTTATCTGTTATTGTTAAACACATGAATCAAAAGATCGGTTTAATAATTAGAACTACGGTAGAAACACCTTTGTTGTATTACCATAGGAATATAGTTAATCTCTCATGTAGCCATTATTGAGATTTGTGCTTCATGTTGTGTTCAAGATTTAATTGCGTAGGAATACACTAATTCAATCTAGGGTATTAGAATCGTAATACACGCGGAAGCGGGTTATGATAAATTTAGCATCTCAGGCTAGTAATCCGATTTAATAACTTGCATAATTGAAGAAATTTGGGAATTAATAATCACATAGGGGGAAGAATAAAATCCTAGGCTTATTTAATATGATAAATCTTCGTGTTTAATTGCTTTCGTGCGCTTTATTATTTAATTTGCTTTTAAATTGTTTCAGTTTAATTTAGAATAATTAATCAACTTTCGACTGTGTACGGTGGGCTTGATCATAATTGGTAGAATTAGCGACTAGATTTAGATAATTAATATTCTTTGTGGCAACGATATTCGTACTTTATTGCCCACTATATTACTTGTTCGATAGGTGCACTTGCGTGTCGGTAAAATCACCAACAACGTCGAGGCAAACTTTATCCTCCCAAGATATTTTCATTTTGTATCTTTCATCGAATAATGGATGACGTTTATGAACTTTTCGCGAGTCTCCACAAGATTTAAGTCATTCATTATACATGATAATAGTAAATTAACTTATAATGATTATACATTTGTTTAAAATATCCATGAAGGGGAATAAATATATTTGTTGGCACCATATTTCGTGGAAACATATTTGGTGAAATATGTGCCTTGTTGATAAATATTAACAGTGATTTTAGGACATGTTTTGTTTAGGAAATTTTTATCTAGCTAGTTCGAATTTGTAGAAATTTATTTAAGTAGGACTTTATTTATTTCACTATATTTATTTTTAGATAAAACTCGGATTTTCTTTTTTCCTACTTTTTCCATCAGTTTTCGGCGTTCACTTTTTTTTTATTCTTTTTTCTTCAACACTTTTTGGCCCGTTTAAACTGTAATATTGCTATAATACTCTATGACATAGTAATATTAACATAACAAAAATCACTATTATTGTGTAATAGGGTAATAGTAATATTATTGTGTTTATAGTAATATTACAATAGTAGATAGTAATATTATTATGTTAATCGGTCAACAAATCAAACAAAATAAAAAAGCAAAAAAGAAATAATATTGATGTTGTTGACATTAATATTATTGTGTTTACAGTAATTTACCATCGACGACAGCAATATTACTACGTTGACTTGACAAATCAAACAAAATAAAATAATAATAATATTGATGTGGTTGACAATACAATTACTGTCAATGACAGTACAATTACGGTCAACGTTCAGCGGCGGGAGTAAAAGAAAACGAATAAAAATTTTAGGAAAAGAAAAAGTCAACGCTGGAAACCGGCGGCGGAAAAAGCTGACAACAAAAAAATAAAGAAAAAGAAAAAAAAAAATCAACCATAGAAACCGTAAAAAAAAGTCAAAATTTGATTTTTGTGATCAAAATTGAGGTAATTAAAGTTAAATTAGGTTTACAATTAGGAATTGAGTTTAAAAGTTTGTGAGTAATTTGGTCATATATACTAATTTTTCCTTTATATACTGTACATATTAAAAGAATAGAATTATTGGCAACAAAAATAGGGTTAATATTGAAGACACCCCTCAAATCAAACCCAATTAGATGTGAAACACAACCTTAAATAGAATATGTTAACTAAATCCTTATTTAAAAGAAAAATTTGATATATATCCTCTAATTTATTTTTAATCCAAAAATACCCCTATAATAACTAATAAAAAATGACGATCTTCTCTCATCTTTCTCTCTCTCTCTCTCTCTCTCTCTCTCTCTCTCTCTCTCTCTCTCTCTCTCTCTCTCTCTCTCTCTCAATTCTCGCCGCCTCAAACATTTTCTCTCTTTGGCTCTCTATTTTGTTCTGTCCCACCCCCTTCTCTCAGTTGTTCTCTCTCTTCTCTCTCTCTATCTCTCTAACATTAGTTGTTCGCTCTCTTCTCTCTCTCTCACCATCTCTTTAACAGATCTACCTTTTGTGGTGGAAAAAAATAGATCTAAAATTGGAGGTGGCAGCGCATCACGAACAAGCGGTAGACGGGTCCGACGGCTCATCCCGAATTGGTGGTAGAGGGAGAGGTGGCTATGGTGATGTGTACCTATTGTCATCCCGAAGTGCCGGTTCAGGGAGACGGTGGTAGTTGTGTTTATAGAGGGATGGTTATGGCCATACATAGTGAGGTGACGGTTGTGGAGATGGTGGTATGAAGATAGATCGGCGGTGGAAGCGATTTCATCAAACTAGGGTTCTTTGACGTCTATGGATTTTAGTAGGTTCCTAGGGTTTGGTGGATATGGGTTGGCGGCTGCTGGGAGTGTTGCCTGCTAGGGTTTGGCCGTGACTGCGTTGACGATGGCTGAGAGGTGTTGGCGGCTAGGGTTTTGTAACAGTACACTGTAGTAAGTCATAGTACGCTATAGTACACTATAGTAAACTGTAGTATACTATAGTCTACTACAGTGTATTGTACTTTATATGAACAAATAAAGAATGTGCCATGAAGTGAAATTCAAGTTTTAAATACGTACTAAGAGACGAAATGTAAATTGTCTATGTAGAAGAAAAGGAAAAAAAAATTAAGTTTTTTATAATAGTTTACAAACTGCTAAAATAGAGAAAGAAAGAAAAAAGAAAAAGAAAAAAAAAGATATCTTCTGTATTAATATTTTGGGCGAATGGCAAATAGGCCCATTGAGTGGTACTTATTTGCATTTCAATCCAGACAAAAAAAAGTCCTACAAGAAAGCCCATCTGCTTCCACTTTCCGAAAATACCCTCCCTTAAATATTAAAAAAATACATACCCCCCCCCCCCTCTCTTTTAGTTTCTGTGAATGCGAACTCAAAAACACGAAAACTGCTACGATTTTTGCACCGGTTTTTCTTCACCCAAATCAGTACGATTTTCACCGGAAATTGTAAAAAATTACTCTGATTTTCGAAAATATACTCTCATCTTGTTGATTGTTCAGCGATTTCAGCTACATCTTTCGAAGTTACTGTCAAATCCCCAAAAAATACAGTCGAACTCTGTTAAACCCTAATCGTACGAACTTTGTGAGTTTTTTTCTAACAGTATACTATACAAATGTTTGTTTTATGACATAAATCCTGCTATTGTATATGTTTTTTCATTATTAGCGCTCAATTTTCTGCATTGGCAGTAATTTTGCCCGCATGCATCTAACAGTGATTTATGTGCCTTATTTTCGGGAATTTGACAGTGATTTTGTTATACACAACCCCATGTTTGAGAAATAGTTGTTTCTCCTTATTTTCCTGGATCAGACAGTGATTTTGTGTGTTACATAAACCCCATGTTTGAGAAATAGTTGTTTCTCCTTATTTTACTGGATCTGACAGTGATTTTGTGTGATACATAAACCCCATGTTTGAGAAATAGCTGTTTCTCCTTATTTTACTGCATAAGACAGTGATTTTGGGTGTTATATAAACCCCTTGTTTGAGAAATAACTGTTTCTCCTTATTTTCCTGGATCTGACAGTGATTTTGTGTGTTATATAAACCCCCTGTTTGAACATAGTTGTTTCTCCTTATTTTACTGCATAAGACAGTGATTTTGTGTGTTGTATAAACTTCCTGTTTGAGAAATAGTTGTTTCTCCTTATTTTCCTGGATCTGATAGTGATTTTGTGTGTTATATAAACCCCCTGTTTGAACATAGTTGTTTCTCCTTATTTTACTGCATAAGACAGTGATTTTGAGTGTTACATAAACCCCATGTTTGAGAAATAGCTGTTTCTCCTTATTTTACTGCATAAGATAGTGATTTTGTGTGTTATATAAACCCCCTGTTTGAGAAATAGTTGTTTCTCCTTATTTTCTTGGATCTGACAGTGATTTTGTGTTTTATATAAACCCCATGTATGAGAAATAGATGTTTCTCCTTATTTTACTGCATAAGACAGTGATTTTGTGTGTTACATAAACCCCCTGTTTGAGAAATAGTTGTTTCTCCTTATTATTTTACTGCATAAGATAGTGATTTTGTGTGTTACATAAACCCCCTGTTTGAACATAGCTGTTTGTATGTGCGCCTTGTTTTTATGTTGCTCACAGTAATTGTGTGGTACACATGTCACTTGTTGAATAGTTTTTTGAGTGCCTGCTATTTTCCTGCATCTAACAGTGATTTTGATCTGGTGCTGCTCTACCATCGTCGCTTCAGCTTCGGTGACGAAAAAATGAGGACAAAAGCTATAGCACATAATTTTTTTCTTCCACCCAATTCATTTTTTTATATACACTACATATCCGTTTTCAATTCAGTTATTTATTGTTATACTTTGTTCCTCCCCCTCAGATCGTCCAGAAACACCAAAACCCAAAAAGAGGGATTCAGGCATGCTATTTGAAAACATTAAATATACTGTGTAGTTTCCATTACAATGTTTTTTTCTTTTCTTTTCAGATAAACATTTACTGCCAACACATGCAAGAATAAGACAAATTCGACAACAAAATCCATCGAACCCTCAGTACAGATCAAGCTTCACTATACTTTTTCACTTTAGTGATTAGGTTCATCTTACCGAAGATCATCTAACCTCCTTAAGGCAAACACTATTTGGTGAATTTTACATACCCATCATTTGTCAAAGAATCACCCCTTCTACTGTTAAAAAGTCAGATAACCTAATACACAGGATTTTATCGACATATGACCCAGATAAACAAGCTTTTATTATTGGGGAAAAAAAGGTTGACCATCAAAACCACAGAATGTCAACTTATTTTTGGCTTGACGAATGGCCAAACCAAACTGGCAATTGCCGATGGTACAAGAAGAAACAGGCCAGAAACAGAGTTTTATAGAAGAAATTTTGGTCATCTAAATAAAGTCACTTCCAAAGACTTGAAAGCAGCATTGATAAGGTTGCAAGGTTCAAATACTCAAGAAGAACATGAAGATGTTACAAGGATAATAGTCCTCAGCCTCATGACGAACTTCTTCTTCACTACAAGTCAATCTGTTAATTGGTCGTACTTTCAGTACGTGGATGATCTGCAGAGGATCAATGACTTCAATTGGGCAGAAGAGGTGGTCAAGTTCTTCATGAACTCCGTACACAAAGTAACTGCAAAGGCAAAGTCTGTACATGGATGTGTTACCCTGTTATTGGTACGTAAATAACAAATCTAAAATTTTATTAATATTTTTCTTGTTATACTCATATTTTGTTTTATTGTTTTTAGTTCTGGTTCCTTGAACGTTGTTCCTTGATTCTGCCGGAACAAAAGAGAAAGTTTCCAAGATACAGAAAATGGAACTTGCATGAAGTCTGCCGACAAGCCCATGTACTCTCGATGAGACACGTAGAACCAGATCAGGTCAAAAAATATTCAATGAGCCAAATTATTTATAACTTTTCTGCCATGGACAATAATATTGCTTATATGTTTGTTTATTAATGATGATCATGCACATACACATCCTCATATGCAATTATGCTGTCATAAACATTAACATAGTGCAGTACTATATACTACTTCACTGTCAATGACAGTATTGATTGTCCTTCATATTGAAATTACTATAACACTGTCTGTTTTCAGATGTCGGCTAAGCCGTTGGCTGCAAAAAGATACGAAACTCAATTACTAGGACAATTTCAAAATGAAGAGGATGATATAGATGACAATGAAGCTAACAAAGAGCAGGAAGAACAAATGGTTCAAAGGAGCGTACTAATTAAAGCAAGATCCAAGGGCAAAAGGAAGTTAGTGGATGAGCCGGAGGGTGGTTCTTTTGACTCTGATGATAATCAAGCAGAAGACTTGGGGGTGTATATGTCAGGTAATGAGTTTGATTAGAACAAACACAGAGAATCACGTAATGAGTTTGATGCTGCTGGCAGTTCAAAAACACAAGTGGCCAATTTGAATAGCAGAATTTAGGGGCTTGAATCTGAGAACAAGATATTGAGAGAACAAGTATCAGAGCAGCAAAGTTCCATTGAGAAACTTCAAGGTGAAAATGTTACTATCATTGTCAAATAACCACTCTCAAAGTTGATGTTGATGAAAGATTGTCGAAAGAGGAAGAAGCAGCTTTGAGAAACAAGATTAAAAATCTTGAAGAGACGAACAAAATACAAGAACAGGATATGGCGAGGTTAATTGATATACCAACTAACAGCCAGACTGAGGCATCCTCAAGTGCAAGATTGGAGAGACAAGTACAGGAACTGAAAACAAAACTCACTTCTGCAATTGAGAAAAACACGTTGAATGACCATGAGATAGCCACTCTTCGTGCACAAAACGACGTCCTAACCAAAGAGCGAGATGCATTTGTTTGTCAACCTGCAGAACCAAATGATGATGTCAACAAATCTCAAACCAACTCGGATACATCATTTAGCAGCATCCAGGAATTACACTGCCAAGTTGTTGAATTGAAGCAGGAAAATGAAAAGTTGTGTGACAAAAATAAGCAGTTGAAGACGAAGATTGAGGATATGGAGCAGAATCTGCAAACTTTGATTGATTCGACTCTAAAAGAAGAGCAGAAGCCAAATGATGTTGATACAGACTTTGAAGATCCACAAAAAACAATGCGGGACATCGAAACAAAAAAGACGCCTAAATCAAGTGGTGTGCACAAAAGGACGTGCTCAAAACTGAATCAGACTGAAAAGAAGAATCGTAAATCAGCTGTTGCCGACAGGACACGGGGAAAACGTAAAGAGCCTGCAGTCAACAATAAGCAACCAGAGCCGGTCAAGAAAAAAAGACGAAAGGACTTTTCGTACCAAAAAAAGGATATCTTCGACCTGCTATCTAATGAGGACAAAATTATTGTAGAGAATATGGCTGTAGATATAGCAGAGGATGATCATAGGTATGTATGAGAATATAATCCTTTTTTTATTCATCTTTAAATAAATCTAACGCATTAGCTCTTTATGTAAGGGTCATATCTCAATTTGGTACAATAAAGACAGAAATGTGTATGAGTTTGATGAGATGGCTGACATAATCACATTGTTGAAGGAGGGATCAACCAGTACACAAGTGAGCACCCACTTACAAAAAAACAAAAATACTGTCAAACACAGACGCTTTACCTAAAGAACTGCCGAAACCAGTAAATTACACAAATGATTGCCTAGACTAACTCTATTTTTCTTGTTGCATATAGGTACTTGATTCATACTCGTCCATTCTGCAAATGCGACAAGAGGAAGGATATTTTAATGATAATGTCAATCATGGTTTGGATGGGGACAGTTATGTCTTTTCAAGTTCGCTTATGGTATGTGAATGATTTCAAATATTAAAATATATATATATATATATATATATATATATATATATATATATATATATATATATATATATATATATAATGGTGTGTTCACATACATGCCGTTCTTCAGTAACCAAATGGTGAAGAATCTTTCAATAAAATTTTGAGCCAACTCATTCCGAAAATACATGTTCAGCAGTATCGATTCCTCTTGTTTCGACTTTATTCCAAAGGCAACACCCGCAAGGATAATGATCATTGGACTTTGGTTGTCCTGGATATAAAGCTCAAAACGTGGAAACATTACAACTCCTACAAGCCAAGGGCAGTGGAAAACCAGAAACACACAGATCCATATCTGTATATCGCGGAAACAATGGTAAGTAAAACTGAATAAAAAAATTAAAGGAAACTCCGTATTGTAAAACTGAATAAACAAAATTGCAGGTAAAAGCTGTTGAAGCAGTCACCAGAGAATGTAAAATCAAGAAAATCCCGCTAGATGCAACACTTCAAGAAGTTGAGGATTCACCTCAGCAAGAGTACGGCAGTGAGGATTGCGGGATTTTTGTACTATATATCATCAGACAGTATTCCCGTCAACAACCAGTGGACAAGTTGGATGCATAATGTTTTTTTAAGAATTTCAGAAAGGAACTAGTTCACTTATTCCTGAAACACAAAAACACTGTTAATCACAGAGTTAAGCAGTCAAAACCAGTGTGATAGGCTTAATGTAATGCAAGTTTAAATGAACTTTTAAGTATTTTTAGTATAAAACTCTATGGTTGTAGGTGTAAATGTACTGTTAAGTATTTGTAGTATGATACTCTATGGTCGTGGTCTTAATGTACTGTTAAGTATTTGTAGTACACTACGTACTTTATGTTCAAGAGTGCAACAAATATACTGTTGCCATATAGTATTATTCTGAATTTGAAAATGTTGTACTTACTTACAATTCATACATAATGTACCTGTTGTAGACTGTTATACAGAACCATTCAAAAGAAAATTACACGAGTTACACAAAATAACTGTCAATTACAGTAACATAGAACTACTGAAGAAAATTACTGAAACAAATATAACTGTCACTTGCAGTAACATAAACCTATTGAAGAAAAATTATTGAAACAGTATAACTGTCAGTCACAGTAACTGTTGGGGCTAAATACCTAACACGCAAGTGCACGCATCGCAAACAAGTAGTAAAAGTGGACTCGTGAGAGTCGGATGTCGATCCCACAGGGAATACGCAAATTACCTAATCCTAAGTACCAAATTCTAACAATTATGAATTTTATCCAGCCTACGCAAAGTTGTCAAATTTAATCAACTAAATAATTAAACTAATTATGAAAGCAAATCAACACGAGAAAATATCAATAAAAACGGACCTAGGATTTTATCTTCCCCCCATGCAAGAATTGCTCACCCAAAACCCCTCAATTATGAAATATATGATTCATGATTATTAACCCGAGACACTAATTTACTCATAACCCGCTGTCACGTGTATTATGAGTCTATTATTCATAAACGGTTCATTATATGTCTATGCAAACAAATTATGAATAAAGCATTAACTAACAAGTCTCGTAAATGGCTACCTAAGGTGATATCTGTATGTCTACGACACCACATGCAATTGACACACTCATCCGGTGAAAACTACTCGAAGGTTCTTATACTTACCGTCTAATTATCAAAATAGCTCTGTCGAGTCAATCCCAATAATCACAGATAAAGCACATAAATTGATCAAGTTCATGCACGAACAATCATAACAAGTATAAGAAATAATCATAAAACCATAATTGCATAATCTCAAGAAAACGGGTTCACCATCCCCACATAGGGTTCCAACAAAATCCTAGATTAAAAACTTAGCTACTCATGTTCTCTACGAAAAACATAATAAAAATATAAAAAGACATAGATTAAGAAAAGATAGGTAAAAGAAGAATTGTGATGAAGATTTGTCAATTCTCCGTCTTCGATTCTTCGTTCTCTCGCTCCTCTCGCTCCAAGGTTGTGTCAAAAGTTCTCTAATTCGTGCTTGATTTGGGCTTAAATAGATGTCCCAACTTGGTAGATGATTTTAGGTTTCCTTGTGTGATTAAAAGTCCAAAATTGTCTCCAGCGTGTGTTGGCACGGCCGCGCGAAAATTAGTGCAATTCTCACACGGCCGCGCGAGAATCGCCGAAACCTTCTGCCCAATTTCTGTTATTGGCACGGCCGTCCCATTTTTAGGTGTAAATATGGGACGGCCGTCCCGTGCCAATTTCTTCATATTTTTGATTATTTCACTTTTGGCCCATATTTTCTCCAAAATTGCAGTTTTGACCCCAAACTTTTCCAATTCTTCAATTTATACCTAAAACACAATAAATCAACTTTTTAAGCACCAATTATCGTTAAATCACACCAAAAGCTCAAATAAAAAGGTACGATAAAGTGTAAAAATATACACTTAACAGTAACATATAAGTACTGAAGAAAATTACTGAAACAATATAGCTGTCACTGAAAGTAACATAGAATTACTGAAAAAATTTACTGAAACAAATATAACTGTCGTTGATAGTAACATAGAATTACTGAACAAAAAAACAGTAAGCATTCATATATGCAATCCCAAAACTGTCAAAAAAAAAAAAAAACAAATAATAGTAGATCTTCAAATAGCTTTGTTGCAAGTCTTCTTGTTGTGATGACCAATCTCATTACATCTTCCACACTTGATCTTCTTCTTGATATTCTCACCACGAGATGGAATCCTCTTCTTTTTTGGTCTTCCACGTCTTGTCTGGCAAATTGGAGGTCCAACAGCTGGCTGCTCAACTTTTATAAAGTCCACCATAAATGGGTAAATAGAAAAAGAATACGTAGATCGGAAATTGCAGGCATAAAACAAGGGGTCAATGTACCCATATCTTTCACCGACGGGGATATTCTTGAGAACCTCAGCCACATGACAATAAGGGAATCATTTAAGCTGCCAATCCCGACATGTGCACATTCTAGCAAACAAATCCACAATCTCATGAGAGTCTGAATGCACTTCAAAGACAAATTGATTTGATTTTCTAATAGTCCATGTCCTCCCGTCTTCGACAAAAGTGCTTAAAATCTTTTCCATCTTTGGACAAAGCATCGTCGTCCAACCACTCGCTTCTGCAGACCTCTTACAAATTTTATCCATCATATAACCCCTAATGCTGTCAATCATATGGGTAATCGGCAAATGTCTGTTATGGAATGCTGCTTCAACTGGTAATGTGAATGAGTTCAAGCATCACATGGTTCAAATTCAGAAGAAAGATAAAGATGCTTTTGATTGGTTGAGTAATATACCACCATATCATTGGACTAGATCACATTTCAGTCAGACATGCAAATCTGATGTGGTGGTGAATAATTTATGTGAGTCTTTCAATAACATGATTCTTGAAGCAAGAGAGAAACCAATAATTAGCATGTTTGAATGGATTAGGACAAGGATGACAAGTAGGCTTCAGGTATAACATTAGCCTTTTATTTTTGTATAACATTAGCCTTTTATACTTTGATACATAATGTATTATATGTTTTATTTTGTAGGTTAAGAAGGCAGGAATGGAGAAGTATGAAGGCAGCATGTGTCCTAACATTTTAAAGAAGATCAATGCATATCAAACCACTGCAAGAGACTGTTCCCCGAGGTGGTGTGGGGGAGAAGAATTTGAAGTAGATTTAAATAGAGACAAGTATGTTGTGTACCTGGACAAGAAAACCTGTTCTTGTGGCTTGTTCCAGCTTAATGGCTACCCTTGTGCTCATGCATGGGCATGCATTGTGGAGAGGAGATACAAAATTGAGGATTATGTAGACCAATATTATACAAAGGATATGTATTTAAGGACCTATGCATACATGATACATGTTGTTCCAGGTCAAAAGGACTACATAAAGACTCAATTTGAGCCAATGTCAGCCCCATTAATAAAGAGAAAGGCTGGAAGACCAAAAAAGATGAGAAGAAAAGCTTCTGATGAGCTGCTTAGGCCTTCTACAACAAAGGGTTTGACCCATACATGTAAAAATTGCTTGCAACAAGGCCATAACAGAGGCACGTGTAAGAATCCAACACATTCAAGGTCCAAGCTGTACAAGGTAACATGTGTATTTTTAAATAAATTATTAAGTCAATTTGAGCTTTGATTTTGTACTTGGTTTTATAGGGTAACACAGCTGCCAACACAAATGATGACAGACCTGAGCAAACACCTCCATCAGTGAACAGAAGTGGACCTGGTCCAGCAAGAAGGCAAAACAGAAGTGGCCCTCCAGCTGCACCTGCACCTCCAACAGTGGTGAAATCAAGAACTCCAAGGGCTCCTCAGTTTGTAAGAAGTGGCCCTCCAGCTGCAGCTCCACCTCCAGCTTCCTCTCAAGAGTCTACTGTTGTGAATTCAAGTGCACCTCAAGCATCACAACCTCAAACAGTTCAACCACCACCAGCAAGGGTAAATGCATTTGTAATTTATTTCTTTCTTTGGCTACTTTAGCATTTCACTTACATTGTTTTCTTTTTAAAGATTTACCAGGGGAGGAGAAATGCAGCTCTGCTTGGACAAGGTGTTGAGATTGGTACTACAAGAAAAGCACCATCAACAAGAAAAGCAACATCAACTGTGGATGGTGTCACTTCAACCAACCCTAATGTACCCAAAAAGTCAAGGAAACTCCAAATATCTGAAGTCCTTCAAAATATCAGGGAGAGGAAGAGAAAGTGGAAAATTTAGAATATAAGAACATTCAGTTTTTTGTGAATTTTGGTAGTAATGGATATATTTCCAAAGTTGTATTTTGAAACAACCTACTGACAACCTTTTGATCACATCTTTTGATGGCTTTGGATGAATGTATTAGTTTATTAGTGACATTATGTTTTTGGGGATGTATTTGTTGATGTTGGTTACCTTGGTTGGTATTTAAAAGAGTAGTATGTAATTTTTGAAAGGCTTCCATTTTGTGGATTTTGTTGTTTGTTGGTTACTATGGGTTGTCATTGCTATATGTATTTTGTTGTTTTTAATTGTTGTCATTGGTTGATGTTCAAACACGTATGGGTAAGTTCAAAAACTAGGATGGTTCTTGCAAAATTATTTTACACAGGGTGGATTTTGCTATAAAATATTAATATTAGGGGGTGTTTACTAAAACATTATTACCATAAAACATAGTGCATTGCTTACATAACACATGCACTTTCATTACAACATAATTTACATTTCATTGATTAAAGCTGATAGCACAGGTGAATTAAAAAAACAAACTACATTCATCTTATTTAAACAACAAACAAACCACATTCATATTGATATATAATTGAAACAAACAACAACAAAATAGAGGTCATTATATTCTCATTACATCAGAACAACATTAACAAACTACAATAATATTGGAAATTGACAAGCACAAAGAAAAAATATCTGAAATTACACATCTAAATCTTCAGTAGAAGAATTATGACCATTACAAACAAACCTACACATATGACCAACAAAGTTTGCAAATTATTTCAATTTCTTCCATTACTTTCAACCACTCCACCCACATATGTAGTTTTTGAGATAATTTCCTCAGCCTCATGATCATCCACTTCATTATCGTACCAATTTTGATATTGTACCTTCACCCCAATTGGTTCCCAAGTTGCTCGATTGGGATTACACCATTCAAAAAAATTGCATCTACGAAATTCACACGCATAGTATAACATCCCAAAATAAGATTTCGTCATCGATTCAACAACCCGTATTGAGGCTTTTGTTTTGCATCGACATAAGGGAGACATTGGATACCTCAAATCCATGCGAGGGCTCGAGTTGTTCCTCCTCGACGCGTTGTTTGAAGAGTAAGAAGACATTGTTGAACTTTTGAAAGAATTTATGGTCCCGAATTCGTATTATACAGAGATGTTATCTGAAATGTTGTGACACTTGAGACAACATGCAGCGGAAATATAAAGATTAAAAGACAGTACTCAGAATTAAAAATGTTCACAAGTAAAGACTTGTGAACTTGCCCTTTACAGGACGAAAAATATATTAAAATCAGTATTCCAAGAATACAAACAGAAGAGTGCGAAAACTTCTTCCTTATGAGTGAATCTTTTTCAAGATCACTCTTACAACCAAATCTAGATACTAAAAGAAAGATATCAAAAATTCTAGATTTCAAAGAATGTACTCATAAAGAGTACGTACAGAACTTATGAATGAATCACTATCTTGATCATTCTTACAACCAAGTCTAGAAACATATATACTAAACAATCTAGACTACAAAGAATGTACTTATGAGAAGTACGTAAAGAATGTACTCATAAGGAGTACGTAAAGATTATACTCTTGAAGAGTACAAACGACCGATTCTAAAACCACTCTAAAACACTCGTGAATATTCTTCAGCCCTCGGTTTTTATTTCGTAGAATCGATTAATTTCCTTGAGTCTTGAAGTCGGTATTTATAGACATTCCAAGCTTCCACTACTCAGCCCATGATCTGCAAGAAAACCAACCACAAGAGCACTCAAGAAAATGGGTTAGTGGGTTAGTTTAAGGAGTTAGAATAATATTCACAATTAAACCCACTTAAGCACTACTTAACCCACTAACTACTATACTTAACCCACTAAGCACAATTTATTTAATAATTAAAATTTAGTTAGAAAAATAGGAAAGTTAAAAACAATTCCACGTGTTTCAAACTCCCCCTTTTTAACTTTCTGATCAAAACTAAATTTTAGCTTAACTCCCCCTGAGTCATTGCTTGAACTCCCCCTGAATATGATAGCCAATATAGCAAATAACAAAATAGCCAAAGTCTCCTCAGTATCAGCTGTTGTTCCTCCATCACTAGTACTGGATCCACTACTTTCCTCTGCTCCTTCAGCTTCACCCTGCTTCAACTTCATGATCAGCTTGTTCTCCCCCTTTTTGATCAGAAAGAGCTCTCTGAAGCATTTCCACCATGCACTGATGATAGGTGATCTGAACTAGCGAGTGAGTAAGCTGTTTAAAAAAAAATCTCGAGAAACAGAAATAAGGATGTCAGGAGTGTTGTCAACATGAGGAGCAACACCTTCAGTACCAAGATTATTTTGACCTGATTCATTTGAGAGGAAATTATCTCCATTCCAGGGAAGATCTTAAAATTTTGAGAAAACAGAATGGAGTAGATGAGAGAGGGATTTAAAACGATTGCCAAAAAGAGTTTTACAAACTTCAGTAAAATCACCATAATTATCCTCATCAATCAAAGTAGGAGTTTGTAAATGAGAGTTGATAATTTTGGGAGAAAAAAAAATTGATTCGCACAAAAAAAAACTTTTCCAAAGTTTGGAGAAATTTTTCTTTAAAAACAGTTTGTAAATTGGCATAAAAATTCCTTCATAAGGACAGACAATCTCAACTAGACTAAGGATTTTTCTTTGTTCAAGTCCCTATGAAAAGCAATTATCCTATGTCCTCATCCTTGAAAATTTCATTTCCTCAATGAATTGACAATTCATGATTTGAGGACTCAAATTTGAATCAGATTCAAAATAAAAAGTAGGACTGAAGGCATTGTTTACCTCAAAAGGAGTTGACATATTCTTCCCATCCAAGTCTAGCTCTTCATCCGCTGAGTGTTCCTCTTCTTCTGATTCTTCAAGTTCATCTGGGATGTATGCTGGCTCAGGTGATGCAACAGGTGGAGCAGCATCTTCTTCCATTGTCATCACTTTTCTCTTCATCTTCAACCTGGGAAGGTGGTGCATCCACTTGAACAGCTGCCTCTGTCAGAGTTTCCAGAGGATCTTCATTTGGGGCTGAGGGTGTTTCTTCAGTGGTAGTGAAATCCTGAGCATCAACAGTGGGAATGTCAACATGCTCAACAGAGGACATCCTAGAAAAATCAGGCATTTCTTCATCCTGGTAGGGAGCAGCATCCTCAGCAACATTTTGAGAAGCATTGTCTGAGACAGTAGGTGCAACAGCATTTTCAGGAACATGTGCAGCAACATCTTCGGAAACATAATGTTGAGAGGAAATTGCTGCCATGTTGGACTGAAATGTCTCCCCCTGAGTTGATGCTGGTGGAGATGAGTCTTGTAGAGCTTAAGGAGAGAGCTTGGGCTTGGTTCTGCAAAAGTAGGATCTCCTTCTTCGTCATCAGTTTCTTCATCAACCAAATGAAGGCCACTTGGTGGGTTTGGCCTAACTGGAGTGCGACCGACTCTGTCGCTTCTTCTTCCACCTCTGCCGCATGTGCTGGGAGAATGTCCTCCCCTCCGGCGTTGTGATCCAGTAGCATTCAGATCTGGGAAGGAATTCATGCGCTTGGACCGGCGAGTTGGAAACCTTCCTGCATTGGAAGAGGGACCCACGTACTCGAAGTTGTCTGGGTCAATCGAATTCAGCTCGTCACCGGGCCCAATGAAGCTGGTCGGCATGGCTTCAAGGTTGACAGGATGAACGATGATGGCTAGATTAGGGTCTGCTGGTTCAGGTGCTGCAGCATCCTTGTGCACATCATCAACGGCTGGAAGAGGATTTCTAGGAGGAGATGCCATGATACAGTAGATAAAAAATGCTTCTTGTGCTTTTGATTTTTGAGTGTGAATTTTCGAAAGAGAAGCACGAAATTTATAAGCCCTAATTTGCAGAAAAAATCGAAGTGGAGAAGGTGAAGAAGTGGTGTGCGTTTTTCTTGGAGAAAGTGTGATTAAGGAGAATAAAGGTTTATGTGGCAGTTTAAAACAAAACGTGACACATGGCACAATAAGGAGTGGACTTAGTGGAAAATGAAAGACTAACCCATGTACCCCATGACCCATATAAATAGTGATAATTCAATATAAATAATAGTAATAGAGATAATAACAGTATCACTCACGAAATATTCACAAAAATAAAAAACACATCTATTAATGATTAATAGTGTGAGAAAAAATTGGCTAACAGGCTTTTTTTTTTTTTTTTTTTTTTTTTTTTTTTTTTTTTTTTTTTTTTTTTTTTAACTCTTATTTTCAAGTCAAACAATTCACATGGAACATGATCAAGTGTTCAGTTTGAAGGTTCCTCAGTTACTAAGATATGACTATCAAAATAGAGGAGTTTGACTTATGTGAGCGTAATTATTCCCTAAATGTTTACATGAAGCATGATCACGTTTCAAGGTGAAAGACTTCCAGTTACTTATTTAGAAAAATAATTCATCACAGTGAAGTCATTATTTAAAGAAGCTAAGCTTCAGTAAATTATGTTGCAGCTTAAGATATTTGATGAGGTGCTGCAACATTTTTCAGGACATGTTTATTGAGTACACATCCCGAGAGATTTTCTGAGTTTAGAAAACCTCTCATAATCTAATGCCTTTGTAAAGATGTCAGCCAGCTGATCTTCTGTAGGAATGTACTTTAAGCACACTATATTTTTCTCAACTATATCACGAATAAAATGATGTTTAATATCTATGTGTTTAGTTCGTGAGTGTTGAACAGGATTTTTTGAAATGTCAATAGCACTTGAATTATCACAATATATGGTCAGGGTATCACTGGTCAACCCATAATCTCCCAACATTTGTTTCATCCAAATTAGTTGACCACAACATCCTCCAGCAGCTACATATTCTGATTCAGCTGTTGAAAGAGATACACAGTTTTGCTTTCTACTAAACCAAGAAACTAGATTATTCCCCAAAAAGAAACATGCACTTGAGGTGCTTTTTCTGTCACTGATATCCCCAGCCCAATCAGAATCACTAAAACCTATCAAGTTTGTATTAGTGTCTTTGAAAAACTGAATCCCTAAATCTACTGTACCTGCAACATACCTAATAATCCTCTTCACAGCTTTAAGATGAGTGACTTTGGGATTAGCTTGATACCTGGCACACACACAAACACTAAACATAATGTCAGGCCTGCTTGCTGTTAGATACAGAAGACTTCCAATCATGCTTCTGTAAAGGGTGCTGTCAACATCTTCTGCAACATCATCCTTGGACAGTTTTTGGCTGGAACCCATTGGAGTTTTCATGTGCTTGGCTGACTCCAACTCAAATCTTTTGACCAGATTGAGATCATACTTCTTTTGATTTACAAAAATTCCTTCACCTGTCTGTTTGATTTGGAGTCCTAGGAAGTAATTCAACTCTCCTACCATGCTCATTTCAAAAGTGTGAGACATAGAATCTACAAAAGACTGAAAAGGGTTAGCACAAGTAGAGCCAAAAACAATATCATCAACATATATATGAACACTAATGATATGATTATTAGTTCTTCTAACAAATAGGGTTCTGTCTGCCTCTCCTCTGTTGAACTGTATTTCAAGTAAGAAGTCAGTGAGTCTTTGATACCAAGCTCTAGGAGCTTGTTTAAGACCATACAGTGCCTTCTTAAGCTTGAAAACATGATTAGGCTTGGCAGAATCTTCAAAACCCTTGGGCTGTTCTACATATGCTTCCTCATTTAAAACCCCATTCATAAATGCAATTTTGATATCCATCTGATACAATTTGATTTTAAGAAAACAAGCTATAGCAAGAAGTAACCTAATAGATTCAATTCTAGCTACTGGAGCAAAGGTTTCATCAAAATCTATACCTTCAATCTGAGTATAACCTTGTACTACTAACCTAGCCTTATTTCTAACAACTGTACCTTTTTTATCAGTTTTATTTTTGAAGATCCACTTAGTTCCTATCACATTTACATGACTTGGTCTGGGAACTAAGTACCAAACATCATTCCTGATGAACTGATTCAGCTCTTCATGCATTGCATTAATCCAAAACTCATCCTTCAGTGCTTCTGCAATATTCCTTGGTTCGACTGAAGATACAAAGCAAGTAGTTCCAGTTAGTGTACATTTAGAAGATAAATTTGCAAATCTTACCATATCTCTGTAATTCACTCTCTCTTTTCTTCTGGTCCTTATCCCATCAAAGATATCTCCTACAACTTGAGTCGATGGGTGATTTTTCTGGATTCTACTTGATGGTTCCTTTCTGCAGACATCATGAGTTGGCTGCAGTTCAGCTTCTATGCTCTCTGTAGGAAGTATTGAGTCAGATGTGGTAACACTTGTCTCAACATCCTCTTCTCTTGACACTGGACTGTTTATATCTGGAGCATCTGTGGCAGTAGTGTCTCCTCCTGTTGTTTCTCCTTCAGCAATCAGATCATCAACTTCATCTTCGGCTGTTTTACTGCGGAGATCAACAAAGTCATCAAATACCACATTTACAGATTCAATAATGGTTCGAGTTCTTAAGTTGTATACTCTATAAGCATGACTGTTATTAGAGTATCCCATAAACAAACTCAAATCACTTTTGGAATCAAATTTAGCTAGATGATCTCTATCATTGAGGACATAGCAAACACATCCAAACACATGCATGTATTCTAGATCAGATTTTTCTCTTAAAAAATACACCAAAGTATATCTCGAAAAATCATCAACACACACAAATACATATTTTTTACCACCTAGGCTTTCTACCTCTATAGGACCCATAAGATCCATATGTACAAGTTCAAAACAAATGGTGGTACCAACGGGTTGTAACACTTTGTGTGGTACCCTAGTTTGCTTTCCCTTCTGGCACATTCCACACATAGGAATGTCCTTGATCTTGAGATCAGGAATTCCTCTTATGACATTGTACTTGGTGAGCAGCTTTAGATTTTTGAAGTTTGTGTGCCCAAGTTTCTGGTGCCACAACTCTACTTCACTTACTCTTGAGCTCTTGCATGAGATGGTGTCACCTGTTTGATAACAATTCTCCATTGATCTGGAACCTGTCAGTACACATTGATTTTGATTATCAAACAAAGAACAACAGTATTTATCAAATTTAACACGCAGATCATCATCACACAATTTACTAATACTGATGAGATTTGACCCCAATCCTTCAACATGTAAGACATTTGAAAGTTTTGGAAGTCCCTCAAGACTGAGTGTTCCACGTCCAACCACTTTGCCTTTAGCTCCTCCTCCATAGGTTACACGTCCTCCATTGAGTGTATAGTAGTTTGATAGAGACTCTTTAGTTCCAGTCATGTGCCTAGAGCATCCACTATCAAAGTACCATGAACCTGAAATGTTAGCATTTAAAGAAGTGTATACTGCTTTGTACATAAGTTTACCTTTGGGAGTCCATATTCTACACTCCTTTTTGGTAAATTCTACCTTTTTCTTGGAGGTGTTCCCTAGAGTGCTGTGACTCATCCTGTACAACATTTTGTCACTACTTAGTTTCTCACAAAATGGACGGGTATGTCCTGGTGAGAAACAGTCATGACAAATGTATCCCCTTATTCTGGACTCTGAAGTGGTGACTGTGGAATTTCTGCATTCTTTTCCATTTGAACCCTTCTCTTTTACAAAGACAATCTCCTTCTTCTTTACTGGCTTGTGTTTCTTCACTTGGTTTTTGAACCCTAGACCTTCATTTTTGTTGTACTTCTCCAGTGACACAATCTCTTTGAGTTTAGTTGTGTCTGTATTCATCCTCTTGATTGCTAGAGTCGCTTCTTTGAGTTCATCTTTCACCTTTGCCAGTTCAAGATCCTTCTTGGTGATACCAACCTCCAAATGAGTGATTGTTTCTTTGAGAGAAGGATTTTCCTTGTTGACTGCATCTAGAGCTTGAGTCTTCTTCTCCAGGTCAAGAGCAAGTTTTCTACACATTTCTTCCTCATCACTAGTTGCTTCAATGCTGGATTCTGCTGCATTTAAAGAAATAGAGTTTAAACATGTATAATGATCAGTGTTTAACTCAGAAATTTCAGTTACTGAAAGTGTTTCAGAAAGTGCTGCAGCATCCAGGGAAACTCTTTGTGATTCTGTTTCAGAAGCATTTCCAGTGATATATCTGACAGAGAGAGCTTGTTTAGTGGATTGCTGTTCCTCTGTCTGTTCAGGTTGCTCTTCCTCCTCATCACTGACAGCACAAATCAAACTCATTCCTCTTCTTCTTAAGGTATTTGCACACTCATTTGCATAATGTCCAAATCCTGAACAAGCCCTGCATTTAATATG
>NW_012193213.1:1320361-1349462 GCF_000504015.1 Erythranthe guttata
TTTGAACGAATAAATGAAATTCATTAGCCAAATCAATCAACTTCTCATTGTACTGAGAAATTGTTTCAGTTTCCTCCATTCTCAGTCTCTCAAATTTGGAAGAGAGTAATCTGAGTTTGGTTCTTCTGACACTATCTGATCCCTCACAATGTAGCTGAAGAACTTCCCAAGCATCCTTCGCAGAGGTGCATACAGAGATTAATTTAAACATTGTTAAATCTACTGAATTAAAAATTGCATTTAACGCCTTTGAATTTTGGTTAGCATTTGCAAGATCATCTGGTGTCCACCGTAGTTCTGGAGTTGGAAACACATCCCCGTCCACGTCTGTGATAGTTGGTGGCTTCCATCCAGTGAGAATAGATCTCCAGGCTCTCTCATCAATGGCTTTGATGTACGCCCTCATCTTGACTTTCCAGTAGGTGTAGTTTGTGCCATCAAGTACAGGAGGTCGCATAGAAGCAGTCATCTGAGTATCCATCACGAATTCGTTTCTGTAAAGAAAAATAGGAACAAACACTTAGTATACGTCAAGTGTTGGCTCTTGATGCCAATTGAAAGAATTTATGGTCCCGAATTCGTATTATACAGAGATGTTATCTGAAATGTTGTGACACTTGAGACAACATGCAGCGGAAATATAAAGATTAAAAGACAGTACTCAGAATTAAAAATGTTCACAAGTAAAGACTTGTGAACTTGCCCTTTACAGGACGAAAAATATATTAAAATCAGTATTCCAAGAATACAAACAGAAGAGTGCGAAAACTTCTTCCTTATGAGTGAATCTTTTTCAAGATCACTCTTACAACCAAATCTAGATACTAAAAGAAAGATATCAAAAATTCTAGATTTCAAAGAATGTACTCATAAAGAGTACGTACAGAACTTATGAATGAATCACTATCTTGATCATTCTTACAACCAAGTCTAGAAACATATATACTAAACAATCTAGACTACAAAGAATGTACTTATGAGAAGTACGTAAAGAATGTACTCATAAGGAGTACGTAAAGATTATACTCTTGAAGAGTACAAACGACCGATTCTAAAACCACTCTAAAACACTCGTGAATATTCTTCAGCCCTCGGTTTTTATTTCGTAGAATCGATTAATTTCCTTGAGTCTTGAAGTCGGTATTTATAGACATTCCAAGCTTCCACTACTCAGCCCATGATCTGCAAGAAAACCAACCACAAGAGCACTCAAGAAAATGGGTTAGTGGGTTAGTTTAAGGAGTTAGAATAATATTCACAATTAAACCCACTTAAGCACTACTTAACCCACTAACTACTATACTTAACCCACTAAGCACAATTTATTTAATAATTAAAATTTAGTTAGAAAAATAGGAAAGTTAAAAACAATTCCACGTGTTTCAACTTTGATTGAAGAGAATAAATGAAATTCATTTTTCTAGGGCACAATGAGAAAAAGGGTGAAGAGATTAAATAATACTGTCAATGTGTAAGGGTATTTGGGTCATTGCACACAGTAAATTCTAGCAAATTTCAGCAACAATCGCAAAAACAACGCGTGAACAACACGAACTCGCCCCAGGGACCTATACAGCTTTGACTAATTACCACAGGGGGGTATTTGCTAATTTTTTTATGACGGGGGAATCGCGCAGTTGCACTTTTCACATGGGTAGTAAATGCAATAAACTCTATAATATTTAGTATTTACTACGGAATGAATTTTGCATAAAGGAAATCGACAAGTCTACGAACTGCTCATCCGTCTTCCTCTTCTACACCAATTTATTATATCCAGAAAAGAAAAAAAAGCCCATGAAAAGGCAAATTCAATTGAACAACAAGTTATAAAATCACTGACCTATTTATATTCCGTCATGTTTTTCGCGTTTCTTGTTGCTGCTAAATAGCAGTGGATTATTATTTTTTTTTCTTTTTCTTTTTTGGGGTATGGCGTTGCGCGCAAAAGGTTAGTGTTTGAAGCCCTTCACAAACATATATGCATGTATTTTGATGTTTAATAATCGGTGTGTAGAATAATATATTAACTTTTGCTTCCTTAATTATAGATATGCAGTAATATAAGATTCGTATTTTGTGTATGTGAATGTACACGTTACTTATTAGAGTTTGATGCTCTCTACTTATGATTGGAATTTTTGGATCATGTTTTGGATTTTATTTTGATTTTTTTGGTCAGCTTTTCGATTTTCGTTTGCACCTGCAGTAATGAATGCCTCACTTGGGTAATTCCGTTGGAGAATTCGTGGGTGGGGGAATCAAAATTGGGGCAGTTAATAGATGTAAAAACTAGGTTCAGGTCCTTTTTTGAGCCAAATTCATATGTTTCGATAACTAAATAATAGAATGATTCATTGGTTATTTGTAATTTTGCAACTGACCCTTTTTCCCTGGTAGTATTAATATGCCTATCACGATTCTAATGCGCTTTGGTGCTCTAATTTCAGTTCTGCAGAAGAAAGCAGAGAGGTTTGAACTGAAGAAGTTGCAGGTTCTTAAATTAACTAAGGATGGAATATCGTCTCTTGAGCCACTTTTTCAAGATGTTTATGCCAGTTGTCGCCCAAAACCACTTGATTATCAAGTTCGAAGAGATTTAATTCGCGTCTTTAACGATATAGCAAAGGAAATTTATGGTAATTTTTTTTTAAGGCCCGTCAACATTTTCTGGAAGAAGTTATGTTTCTTGTATCACTATGTGTTGACTTGCTTACTTGATTCATGCTCTCTTCTAGTATATCATTAATTTCTAGTTCGATAGTTTCCGCTTTTAGTTCTTGTCCTTCACATACATTTCTTTTCAGGCAACTCTAAAGAAAATCCTGTTGTGGTGGAATTTGGTTCTTTTGTCATGGATCTCTTCAGCATCAGCAGCGATCTAGATCTCTCCGTGAATTTTAGCACTACTGCAGTTGATTTTCCACGTGAGAAGAAGATTCAGACACTCAGAAAATTTGCCAAAAAGCTATATGCTATGCAGAGTAAACTTTTCAGCAATTTGTCATGCTTGTATATTATATATTCCGATGTACATCTGAATACATATCTTGCTTGTTTTGTGAAGCCTTAAAAAGTATGCATATCCTTTTGGGATGTTAGTTGGATATTATTTTTGGCAAAGCAATTCTAGAAAGCCTGATATAACTACAGAAGATTCCAATATACATCACAGCGCATATTATTGTTCTGTTATGAAATTCAGTAATTTCCGACTCTTAACATTAACATTTGTAAATAACAAAAGTTCACACTTGAATAAAAGTTCAGTGTCAGAAATTACAGGATGTCCACATGTTTACATCCCGATTAACTATCTGAACTTAAAATATATTGCTTCTTGAAAGTTGGTGCACAATTTTCTTGGTTTCCTGCACATATGTTAGGAGTCAAACTCATAGGGGAGTTCATTTCAGTTGTTAAGTTTAAAGTTTAGGTTGTGTATCTTTTAACATATATGCGTAATTGCTTATCTAAAAAATCTACTGTCATGTAAAAAAACAATTTTTGAAGAATTTTGTATTATGAAGTTGAGAACATGGATGAAAAGATAAGAGGAAAATGTAATTATTGATTCTCGATTTAAGTTGGTTGTCTGAAATGCTACTGGTATTCCATAATGAAGGTCTTTCCAACTCATTACGTCTGTCCTGTGAAAAGGGTCGTTTTTCCCTTTTGATTCTTACAGTCTTAGTGTTTAGAATTTGTTTGAGTTATAGCTCTAGTTGATCTACATCGTAATAATGGGAATCATTAATATACACTTTCATCGTTGACGGTCTTATTGTTCTCGTCGAGAACTTGTTTACCTCTCATGTATTGCATCAAAAAGATCTTCTAAAATTTCGAGACACATTTAGTTTTAGCTTATTTTCTTTTGGTTTGGCGGTGGATTACTCAATAATGTTAATTCAGTTCTGAGATCTGTTGCTATTGTTAGTCACTCATACCATATGGATTCCGTTTTTATTCTATTATGAATTATTATCCTACATTTTACCATAATAATCGAAGTTGGACTCTCATATATATATGCACTCCCTTGCTTTTTAGGTAAAGGGCATGTTACTGGAGTTCTTCCAATCACGACAGCTAAGGTCCCTATTCTGAAATGTATTGATCGGGGAACTGGAGTCGAATGTGATATATCAGTTGAAAATAGAGATGGGATTTTGAAATCCCAGATTATTTACATCATCTCATCCATTGATGACAGGTTTCACAAGCTAAGCTTCTTGGTAAAGTTCGCCTTTCTTCACCACGTCTTTTATATTTCTTTAGTCTGGCATTCATCATTTTCTTACCAAAACTTGATCTCCTAATTCCATAAAACATATTCCGCGCTGTTTTGTCTAGGTTGGGACTTGGGTTTATCTAGATTGGCTAAATGTTATAATACTAGTCGACTTTGTTAGTTTCCAATATCAAGTGACAGAAAGGTACCCATAGAGTATTTTCTTTTTACGATTGGTTGACTCCATATCTGATATTTTAGATCACCTGGATTTACTGGGCGTGATAATAATTAGACAAAACATTAGTAGCCCATATTTAAGCTCAGGACCAACCCTGTGCACCTATTGGTTGTTTCATCTCATATACCTGTTGAATTATTATCTACATCCAAGCATATATTTCTGTGTGTTTAATTTTCTTCATGGTTTTCTTAGTGTGCTTGAGTAGTTATTATTACTTAAAAAAATCCATCTTCCTTAGGGCAGCTTTCAGAGACAGCACATTGTACTTTAATATGCTATTTGATTTGTTGTGATGATGAAGAAATGGATTTAGTGCTCGGAAAAGGATAAACAAAAATTGGAGGTGGACCCAATAATTAAAAGAGTAAGGCTGGTATCTGAGTGGATAAAATATCAAGTTTCTCATAACTAATTTCATGGGTGAAACTGGGGATTTTATAGCTGCAGGGCACAAGTAACTCTCCCAAATTCAGATAAGATGGATAGGGATTAAAAAACATCAATACATTAATGCCTACATTTTATTTATTCCTCAACAATTATGAAAATTGTTCCAACATATGATCAAAAGCCTCTTAGGAAACCACGACGAACATACAAATAGTGAAAAAATATTACATGAAAAACCTGCCTTCTTAACCATATATACTACATTAAATCTGATGTATAGTTCTAATAAATCTGCACTCTCTATGCAATCCCATTTAGCTTTTGATTATGATTTTGATTTTTGCAAACTGAATATATACTTCAATTGTTCTATTTCTAATGTTTTTTTCATTGGAGGTGCATTTAAGGACCTTTACATATGCCTATATTTCTTTAAAAATTAAGAAGATGCTTCTTTATGTTCTAATGAGCAGGAATTTATCTCTCTGCAGATGAAAACTTGGGCAAAAGCACATAACATTAACAGTTCAAAAGATAAAACATTGAATTCACTCTCGATAATACTACTGGTAGCTTTTCATTTGCAGGTAATTACACTTATTTCTAAATCCATGATGTGCACTTTCTGTGTTTGATACTTAACGTTGAATCTTTGTAGCCCATATTTGTCTACCTTTTGATACAAGTAAAATAATAGTTTACAGATTTGCCGTTAATCTTTTTATTTCTTTTTCTACTTCTTTGTACCCCGATATGATCACCTGCAAGAACTACCTGGCTTAAATGCCTAAATAAATGTTTGTCTTATATTTTACTTTCATATATTTTTTAAGAATATACCGTACTGTAAATCCTTTGATGAACATGCTTCACAATGATTCCATGCAGTGTCTGTCACTTCCTAATATTGATTTAATATGGCCTAAAACTAAGAGATGAAAGAAAAAAAACAATAATGTGCTGGCTACAGAAAGTAGAAGTGCTCAACAGATTTAAGTGCAACTGCAAGTGGAAAGGGAAAAACAAAACAAATCATATGTTTTGAACTTCCTTTTGAAGCCCTCGTTTATTGTATGTGACACATTATCTTATGTTTTTGGATATAGTAGCTTTTGTGTCGTGTCATGACATAACATACTGGGACATTTGAAGATCCCATTGTATGGATTGAGTAACTCTATTTGCATGACTTTGAATGAAATTACAATGCTGATACTTGCTTGCCTTTTACCGATTGTTATTTGAGCTTTTGCCATTATTAATTTGCTTTTGCCTTTTTTTGGCAAATCTTGATTTACCTGTTTCTTTCAATCCACCCATCCTCTTTCTGTAGACTCGGAATCCTCCTATTCTTCCTACATTTTCTGCCATTTTTAAAGGTAATTACTCTGCACTTCATTTATTTGCTTTTCATATTCTTGGGAACACTAAGTAGTATCAGGTTCTGGTTCCAAGTGTGTGTATGTGTGCAGTCACTATCCCCTTGCCTGTTAACTAAAGTAAGGATAGCTGGCACCTAGAGTTCACTTAGAAGAATGTATCTTTATTGTAAATTTGAGTGGGTCACTCTCGGAAATGGCATTTTTATTTCTATCATCCCACAAAGATCTGAACTCTGAACATTTGTATTGATCGCTTTATATACGATAGACTTCACTACCATATTTTGCTCAAGTAAAGATCGGAAACACACACACACACACACACACACACACACACATATATATATATATATATACATATATATATATATACATATATATATATATACATATATATATATATATACATATATATATATATATATATATATATATATATATATATATATATATATATATATATATATAGCCGCTGTTGATTTAAAGTTGCAGCTATGTTCGGTTCTTAATTTGATCCTATGGTCATCTAGTTTACATTAATATAAATAGGCAGTTCTTGACATGGTAGAGTCAAATTTCGAGTATGTTTTTGAGGTAATCACTGCTTAAATATCCCCTCGTGGTAATGGTGCATTTGTGTCAACCTTAAGTTGAAGGAATCATCAGTTTTGCCAGACACTATCTTATATTAGTGGTAGTGTACCATGAAGTGGCTTGAGAGTAAATATCAAGGTAAATGCTTTCAAATATTTCAGTTGGGGATTGTTTTAGTTCCCAACTGCCAGACAAGCAAACACAGTTCTACAATATTTAAGCCTTTTTTTTCATACGAGGAGGAGATTGCTTTTCGTTTGTCTTGTTAGATGTTAGTTATTGAAGCTATATGAAGCTCTCATGGGTTGGCTTGAGTTTGAGTTTCTATGTATTTTGTTTTAGTTTATTTTAGTGTTTGTTTAAGGAAATAATGCAGTAACTTTTTTATGCCTCGATTTTGTCTTTATTAACATATAATTTAGTAATATGCTCTTCCAAAAGAGGACGTGTATAATTTTTATATGTTTGTAATGTTGTTACTTTGATGTCAAGTAACTGGTTCCATGCAGTAAATGATTTACTGCCTTGTCTTGTTTTGTTTTTTTGTCAAAAAAATTGCACTTCCGAATCTAACAGCTATTTAATGTAGTTTTGAGAGTGTTTCGGTTGCATTATGTGATAAAGTAGTGCCTCATTTTTCTTTGTAATCTTGTATTTAAGAGGTTTTTGTTTCCTAAATCCTCCAGACGGTACTGATCCTGCAACGGTGGTGAAATCACTGTGTAATTTTGTAAATTATGGGAAACCAAACAGGGAATCTTTGGCTGAGCTATTCGCCTCTCTACTGATTAAGGTAGTACTTGTGTTTTGGAACTTATTAAGTTAGTCGGTAGTGTATCTTAGATTAACTGTTTTACAGTTGAAGTTGTTGCATGGAGATAAATCATTTCGCTGGTTTTCATAACTTAATAATTTGCAGTTATCTTCTGTTGAAAAACTTTGGGCAAAAGGCATTTGTGCAAGCGCATACAAGGGATGTTGGACATCAAAGACCTGGGATTCTAAAGTTGCAAATATCAGTGTAAGTAGGCTTGATTCTTTAGAGTTGCAATACTTTTACGATGCATAAAAACATAAGGTAAAATACCAAGATTGACTGACAGGTGGAGGATTTTACCGATCAGTCTCAAAATGTAGCACGAGCTGTGGGACAAGCAGAAGTGAAAAAGATTTATAAATGTATTGACATATCTATCAAGTATATTATGGGGTTTATTGATGGGCAGATTGGAGTTGAAGTGAAGGAACTTTTGTTTGGTCAAGGTCAAGATGGGATTATTCCGACAGGTAGTTCAAAGTTGCACAGAATTGCAGGATTGCCTTATGAAGCAAACCAGGCAACGAGAAAAGTAAATGGAAAAAGACGGAGAGAAGCTGAGTTTTCGTTAATTAAAAAAATCTCAGTAGAGAAAGCTGCTGCTTCAGCAAAAAAGCCTAAAGAAAGTTGGGGAGAAGCCGCACATGTGAGAAATCAACATGTGTTTTCTGGGGGTTGGGAAGGAACTCAGCGACCTGCTACAGGAGGTTGGGGAGCTACTGCTGCCGTAGGCTCCTCCTGGGAAGCAACCCAACGACCTGCTGCAGGAGGTTGGGGGTCAACTCCGCATCAAGCCGCTGCTGGAGGTTGGGGATCATCTCTGCATCAACCCGCTTCAAGAGGTTGGGGATCAACTCCGCATCAACCCGCTGCGGGAGGTTGGGGATCATCTCCGCATCCCGCTTCAAAAGGTTGGGGATCAACTCCGCATCAACCCGCTGCGGGAGGTTGGGGATCATCTCCGCATCCCGCTTCAAAAGGTTGGAGAGCAAGTCAGCAACCTGCTGCAGGAGGTTGGGGAGGAAGCCACCGACCTGGAGGTTGGGGTGAATCCCAACGACCTGCTGCTGGAGGTTGGGGTGAATCCCAACGACCTGCTGCTGGAGGTTGGGGTGAATCCAAGCGACCTGCTGCTGGAGGTTGGGGTGAATCCCAGCGACCTGCTGCTGGAGGTTGGGGTGAATCTCAGCAACCTGCTGGTGGAGGTTGGGGTGGAATTCAGCCACCTGCTGGTGGAGGTTGGGGTGGATCTCAGCGACCCGCTGATGGAGGTTGGGGTGGAATGCAGCCACCTGCTGCAAAAGGTTGGGGAGGAAGCCAGCGACCTGCTGCTGGAGGAGGTTGGGGAGGAATCCAGCAGCAACCTGCTGCCGGAGGAGGTTGGGGCGGGACTCCTAATAATAATACTAGTGTCTGGTAAACAGAGCACCACACAAATTGTTTTTGAACAGTATATGATAATGGCTCGAATTATGTGAATACTGGGGTTTAGCTTAGGCAATAACATGATTAGGGTTTGCTCAAGTTTTTGTCTATAAGGTTCAACCTTTTAGTTTCTAGGCCTCATGTTTATTGTAGTAACTGTTTGTGCACTAAAAACACAGATCTTCCCATTGTACATTGGACATTCACAAAAGCAGTTGTCTTTTGTTTGCTTCGTGTTGGTTGTTTCTTGTTCAGCCGTTTACTTGTGCACTAACAAGTGACCAAATCAAAGGGCAATGTCAGTTGAACTAATTAAGTGACCAAATCCTGTTTTACCCATTGTCCACAATCTCAATATTCTGTTCTCATATTTCAAAACCATCTATATATTTTTCTATTGAATGACTCTGTTTGTTAGTTTTATTTGATTGTGCAATCTCACTCATAACCAGTGACAGTGTATGTTGTGTTGTCACAAGTCATAACTCACTTCAATTAAATTTAACTAATTCAGTTTACATCCAAAAACTAATAAAATGTACTAAATTAGTACAATATCAATACACTTACTAATGGACAAAATGTATCAACCGTGACCCGGTCTATCCGGTTTTTTCTTTGTTTAGGGGTACTATTTTCCTTGTGTGGGCCCACAATGTTTTTAAGAAGCCCAACTGTACTTTTTCCAAAAGTATTTAATGGAATAAAAAAAAATAGGCAAAAAAATAAAATACATTTATCTGAAGATATGTTAAAAGTTAATTGAAATATATCAGCGGACTTAACAACACTAGCAATGTGATGATATATTAACAAGCGCATTAGCTGGCAGCTATTCCGGTAATAGTATATAATATTCAGTTACAAATGTACTACTACTTCACCATTCCATATTTCCATATACTCAGGTTCAATCACTGATGTTGGTGCACATTTTCTGACTTATTGTCTTTTTTGTGGCGACAGCGGGCTGGCGGTGGGTGGTCCGGCGGTGGCGACGAGTGAGGTGGGGTGTTTTACAATATGATTTTTGTGAGGAGTAATGTTAAATGTAAACAAATGAAGTGGGTTGATTTGTAGTAGAACTTAATTATATAGGTATATCTCAAATTATTCATCATTTTAATTTATTGTTAACTGTTTTGAATTGAAATGATGATAGTATACTGACATTACGACAGTCGACAAAATATGCATATTTTTATTTCAAAATTTGGATTTTTAACCTTTCAACTTACTCATTCGGGCAACTGACTATTTGGTTGCCGACCATACTGTCCTAGAAAGATTGGATCAGTAAATGTTTTAGCAAAACAAGTTAGTCGGATGAGTTGGTTGTTAGATCGATATAAATGGATCCAAACCATTCACAACCCTAAACTTCACTATATTTTTAAAAAAGAGTCAGCGCAGTAAATTGCACGGTTTCACTAGTATGTAAGATTTTTAACACAAAAAAATGTGGATATATTTTTGTTAAAACAATGCGATTTAATCGAAGAGCGAATTGCAAACCCCAACGACAATGGAACTCAGTAAAATAAATGGACATTTTACTTTTTTATCTTGCACATAGATTCATCCATCAACACTTATTTGCAACTGACAAAAACTATTTTATATATATATATATATATATATATATATATATATATATATATATATATATATATATATATATATATATATATATATATATCCCTAACATAATTTTGACCATCACGCCCCGTATTTGGGGGTGACTTTATTTATTTATTATTTATATTTTGAACTTTTCATTTTCGGAAACGTTTTTTCTAGCCGGTCTCCCACGTTGACTTTTTTATCTTTCCTGACTTTTTAGTCGCCATTAATAATATTACTGTTAACACAATAATATTATTGTGTTAACACTAATATTTAACAGTAATACTTAACAGAGTAATATTGTGGTTAACACAGTAATATTACTGTCTTGGTCTGTTATGTCACTGTTACACACTAATATTATTATCTTAGACATGGTAGTTAAACTCGCGAGATACCGCGATATATATCACGAGATGATACAGTCCCAATCAAAACGATACAACTTATACTATGTATCAGCTATGCATAAATATCGAAAAATATCGCCAGATATCGTTTCATATCGCCATATGACGATACAATACGATATTTACGATATTAGTCAAAATATTAAAAACTAATATAAGAAAAAAAAATATTCACAGAATCATGGCCTAGAAAGGGATTGCAATACTATTTAATGTGTTTCTTTCATATATAGGTTCAAGAAATTTAAAGGCCAAGTATGATATTAATAAGAGAAGAAAAAGGGGAAGGCCAAAGTTGGAGTTGATAAAACTGAAGAGATTGACAAACATAAGGATGAAGACAATCGTTTGAAACTTGTGGATGGAGAAGATTTAAGTGACATGGATCTTGAACATTATGAGTGATAAATCAGTATATTTTAGAGATTATGGATTCGAATTTGAACTTTGTTGATGTTATATTATGTGCAATTATGACTTTTGTCTTATTTTATAATACAATGTTGAAATTTGAATTATATATATTTAGAAATGAGTGATTTAACTTTAAAATATTAAATTGTTATATGTTTATAGTGTTTTTATTATGTAGATATATAAATATTATTATTTTTAGTAGTTAAATATCTTATGATACGATACGATATGGGGAGGAAAACGATACGCAGATATTTTCCGATCCAATAACCATTGTCTCATAATGTAATATTATTGTTAACACATTAAATTACTCTGTTAATAGTAGGGGTGGTAAACGAGCTGAGCTGCTTGTGAGCTCGATGAGCCGGCTCGAAAAAAGCTCTAACTCGAGTTTTTTGAGCTCGAGCTCGAGCTTGTTTTTAGTTGTTCATGAGCTCACGAGCCCGCTCGCGAGGCTTATTTGTTTATTTTTGTTTTAATATATTATTTTATATTTAAAAATTGTATAATAATATAAAATATCAGAGAAATAATATAAAAGGAATATATAAATATTAAAAAAAATATATATAATTATAGTTTATTGTTTATTTTGAATTTGTTTTATTATAATCTAAATATTTTTTAATAAGATAAAGAAAAATGAACTTGAGCTCGAGCTCGAGAAAAAAAATAAATTCAACGACTCAAAGTTGTCAAAAAATGCGAGTTCTGCTATTCATACCATAGTTAGTTGGGGTTGTCTAGGGTCCGAGAGGGTTGTACTTCTCGGACCGTAATCAACCAATAAAAATATGCCAAGTAGGATTAGTACGTACCCAGTAAAAAAAGTACGAACCCTGACTTGTGAGTAAAATTACATAAAAGTCCTTTTTAATTAAAGATAAAATTTAATTAGAAAAACAATAATTTAAAAGTTAATTACAAATTAAAATTTAAAATCATTTTAAATTAAAAAAAGAAAACATCTAATACGACTTATCCTTTCACGATGGTTTAATTGTTTAACCCTAATCTCCCTAATCATTTTTCATCATCATCATCATTATCATCATCATCATCGATTTCCTCTTGAAGAACAACTGGTTTTTCTGGCCGACGGCGAGCTGATGCCACCCAATTAAAAAAATTATTCGTTCATCTTGCTGTATTAATCACTTAATCACTGTATGTAAATTTCTGCCTTTCAGACCGTCTCTTTCTTCGGGCCGCGTTTCGGGCTCTCTCATGATCACCATCTCTTCTTTGGGCAGAGACTCATTGTATGAAACTCGAGGATTTAAGAATCTCATGATAGGTTAAGTGAGGAGATGCAATGTGGTTTTTTGGATATGTTTTCTCTAAAACGTTGCTTTCACTGTCATCCACATAACATTTTATTTTGTTTCGTTGACCTGCTTAATCTTTTGTTTGCCAGGTTGAACACTTGTCAATTATCAAGCTTGAGTCCGAACATAGAGATACTGTTGCTCCAAAAAAGTTTAAAACTTAAGATTTCTGTCTTCTAGTGTAGAGAACATTCTCCGAACTACATTTTCAGTTGTATTTCCTTATATTATTGTTTTCATTTTAATTTAGATAATATTTTGTTCTATGAATATAGTTTTTAATGTTGAATTTAGGTAATGTTATTATAAATATCTGTATATTTACTATTGAACATCAACTTGATCTTTTGATTGACATTTTTTATTCGATCTAATTCTTACAAATTGAGTAAAGTCATATGTTATACATAGTTTATACATGTCAGACCAAAAACTCCAATAGGATCTCTTTAAGCAAAAGACTGAAACTGGATTAGATAAACCATAATTCAACTAAGAAGTTTGAATAATGTTTTGATTTCCATCAGTCCATTTCGCAGAGGAGATATGGATCCAAGCAATTATAATTGAGTTACACTCCCTCACACACACACACACACACACACACACACACACACACACAAAGAGGGTTAGTCTAGAGTTTGCAGATTATATTTAATCAATATAACATGCCAAAAATGCTTTAAGAAAAGTCACAACTTCTTAGCAAGTACATAGCTATATCTCTCAATACTATGCTCAAAATTTACATATCTATAACTCCATGTAATAAATAAAAGTGTTCGTTTCAGATTTTTACATTGTCTGCATATTTCGAAAATCAAAGAACAAAATTTAATTGTCTGTCTCAGCATTTTCTCACAAAATAGCCTGAATCACTTCCCATAGCTCACATCCTCTAGATTTCTGCAACTAATCACATTCTTTCATTGAGTAGTCATTCTTTCAGCCCGGCCAGCTGGTTACTATGTATCCTTGGATTCCTGTAGATATATAATCAAAAAAATGATGCACCTCATGGTAAGTCATTATAGACAACACTCAAGAGATTTCAATGTAAAAAAAAAAAAAGAAAAAAAAAAGGAAATTTATCACTTTAAAAGGCTTAAATTCACAAAGTAAGTTAGATTGATCGAAAATAACAAAATTATTATCAATACCTACCAAAAAATCTAAATTGAACAATCCTATCAGAATACTTATGGCCTTTGGCTGATGGAATGACCAACTGTATCTAGAAATAAGAAACTAACCCCACCTGTACAAGAAACCTATGCATGGTCACTAGATAAGAAATCTACAGCAAAGAAGTCGAGTTATATGACTAACGAAAATCCCTCCTAACCCTTCTGCTACAAAATAACTTTGAACATCATTCATCATTTTCAATTCATTTATTCGCCTCGCCTGTCGCAAAAAGATGGAAGATCAAAGTTTCGCAACACATCAAACTATCACTTTATCATCTATTTACATTCTTCTCTGTGTGAAAGCAGTAAATCTCAATTAAAATCTTGATGCATTTTGATTATGAGAAAAAAAAAGTAAAAAAAGTAGCTTTCTCTGCAATGTAAATTTTAAGACAAAACAACCTTGAAAACCTCAATACTAGATCCTGAAAATGGAACGTAGTTATGAAGTTCGTATGTAAAACTAATGTAGAAGATGTATTATTCTGCAGCTTCACTAAATATATACGAAATGAAATAAAAAAAGGATAATACAGAAAGTCACAAGTAGAAACTTCACATTTTATTATTTGATCTCAATGTCCTTGTTGATTACCAAAATTATCCGAATACCCAAAATCAACACCCTAAGGCTAATAATGACACTGAAACGTACGTGGACTAGTATCATTTTGGCAGCAAGATTGCTTCTCTTAATTTTCTCAAAGTTTGAATCTATTGCTTTCAGTTGCTCTACGTATTCGGCTGTTAATCAGCGAAAAATAGTGGTCCTCATACAAGATCATTCAAGAATATGAGATTTCTAAATCACTACAAAAGCTTAAATCTTTTCAAATGGGTGTTCTAGAATTTTTCCAAAGCATTTCAATTGTTACATGTCATAGCAAAGGCACAAATAAATATGTACAAAGTTAAATAAAAAAGAACACAAAGCTTTGATCAACAATTGTTAATTTTCTAAGAAGATATCTTTCTCTCAGACATTCTATCAAACATTTGGTTAGCAAAATAAGCAACAGATTAGACAATAACTTATTAACCTTTAAAAAACTGAGATTGCATCCGTCTCCAAACAATTATGTGTTTTTTCTTGAACTCAGAACATTCCACTTGAGAAACCCATTATTGACTGTTTCGAGCGAGTAGTTTAGAGTGGAGGGTTTTGACAGGATTGGAGAAGGAGATTTTTTTAGTGAGTGTATTGAAGAATCGGCGAACGGGAGGCCCTATGACGAGACGATGTTCCTCGCAAGTTCAACGGAGTGTCCCACGCTTCTCGATGCAGGTGGCCTTGAGCCAAGCTGCACCGCCTTGATAGTGGCGACGTAAGGTTGGAGAAGGTAAATGATAACTTGTCCGGGAACAAAAAAGATTTCGATCTCATGAGATTTTTGGTTTTGAGGATGAACATTTGATTTTGTTAATTAATTATGACTAGTATAATATTTCTTAATTCATATTTTAATTTATATTGATTTGAGTTTATAAGGTTAATTAAGTAATTTATATCAAGTACGATATGTGTACGATGGTGTACGATGTGTTTTTGTTGGGTTTGTTCATTAATTTTTTAATTTCTAGGATCGTACTACATCGTACTAGGTCGTACACAAAAATCAATGGATCAGATTAAAAGTTAACAATTTTAAACGCACTGGATTAAATAATTTACGGTCCGAGAAGTACAGCCCTCTTAATAAACCATTAAAAAATTGCCACATCATATAAGTACGTATCCAACAAAAAAAAGTACGAACCCTGGTATATAAGTAAAATTACGAAAAAGCCCCCTTAATTAAAACAAAATTTAATTGGAAAATTAATAATCTAAACCTTAATTACAAATCAACAAATTTAAAATCATATTAAATGAAGAAAAACACTATTACGTCAAATTTAATTAGACTTCTTGTAAAACTTTAAACCTAATTCCATTGTTCTCATCATTTATTCATCATCATCAATCGTTCTTTCTCCATAAAACAAAAAAAATTATCATCAATTTCTTTTAAGAAAGTTCATCATCGATCGTTGAATCCCTTTCTAGCAAACTTCTCTGGGGCTGGAATTCATCGTGTGATTCTTTTCGGCGTTCGATGTTCTGGGTTCCTTGTAGAGAAAGTATGTGAATCTGTTCTTGTATATGCATATCAAAAAAGAAAAATCCAATCGTGGGTATCACAGTCAAGGTGTTTGATGAAATTTCTCTATGACTAAAAGTTTCTCTATTAAATACTGAAAAAGAAAATGTGAAACCCCCACATTAGAGCAACTTATATGTTTCTGGACCTTATGATGTTGAGGTACAGAGCAATTTCTCCTCTAGTGCATGTCTTAATGGTTATTTTGTGTTCTTAACAATATTTTTGAGCATTCTAAAATTTGTTTTGTGTTGAAAACAACCAGATCTTTGTGCATTTTCTATATTTCATGCTCGTTGTTTAATTCGTTTTACATTAATTGTTATGCGAACTATGCCATTGGGATTACTAATTGAAGTATGCAACGAGTTCCTCAATAAATTTTTGAAAGGAAATTCGTTGCGCTAAGGGGCCTATAGCACCCGCAACATCCTCCAGTCACTCGATCTAGCGTGGAAAGTGCACCGGATCTTTCCTCAGGAACTTCTTTATTGTATTCGAGCAAAGACACTTGATAATCTACATCACTTTGTGGTTCGACGACATTTTGTAGCCACTGTCAAGTATTTCCAAGTGTTGTAAATTTCTGTTGCTGATTTGTTTTTAGTTAAATCACTATATGTTATTGGACAACCTTTTTTTTTTTTATTGTAATATTAAAATAAATAAATAAATAAATAAGAGTTGTTTTGGCTGTTCTGTTGTTTGAATTACTTCTGAACATTTTGTTAGTCTAGAAGAACATGTCATTGCAATGAATTTTGTTATACTTAATATCATAAGTTTACGAAGTTAGTGCAGAACAATAAACTATTGGTGGACTGGAGATTTGATAGCAATCAATTTTGGGCTCTTATTTTTTGTATCAGATGTTCTAATTTTAGATTCACATGTAGTTTGTTGTTGTAAACTTGTAATGGCTGAAATCGAGATTTGTTGTTCGTGCATCTTTTATGTAATTGCTCATAAGGTATTTATGTTGAAATTATTAAAATTAGATATACGCAACAGAGATGGAAAAAAAAAAAAAAAAAACTAAGCAGCCCAAGTTTTACACACAGACACACATATACATATGAAATAATAAACTGTGAAATAGATCAAAAGAACAAAATTACTAACGCAATTCTCTCAACACTAACCCCCAGCGCTGCCCCGGCGGCTAGTTGATGAAGCAACGGAGAAATTAGGGATTCTTTAATCTCGATCGGTAGAGATTTTATGTCTGGGGAAGAATAGAGATTTTGATTTCATCTTTCGAGTTTGAAGGTTAATTATGTAATTTACATAAAGTACGATGTGTGTACGATGATGTACGATGTGTTTTGACTGGGTTCGTACTTTAAATTATAAATCTCTAGTATCGTACTATGTCGTACACATAAATCAATGGCTGAGATTTAAAATTTAACTATTTCTACGTACAAGATTAAATAATTTATGGTCCGAGAAGTACAACCCTCTCGGACCCTAGACAGCCCCTAGTTAATATAGTCTGTTAATAGTATGTGAGCGAAATTTGTGTTTGGTTTGGTTTGTGTCGTACGATCTGGAGATAGGTACGGTTAGCGAACGTGGTGGGGTAATGAAAATTCATTTTTTAAGAGTTTTGTACGTCGAACCGTACGCCACACATCTTCCACGCGGCCCCACGTGGATGCCTTGTGCCCACCCAACTAGCCGTTGGATGTTAGTGGGGTGAGTCAACGTCGACGGTGAGGATGCAATTGACCTCTTGTTGGACTATATTCCTTGTTGGTTCTGCTCTATTATCATAAATAATAAATAATAAAAAAAATAGATAGGAGTTGAAGAAAGAATAAGAAAAGGAATTAGGTAGTAGCGAATGAATATAATAATATTACTTTTCTCAAATGGATGCATTTAGCATCATCCGTGACATCACTGTCCACATGTATCATTTAAACAAAATACATGAACAATTAGTTAGGAGTAGTTATTAATTGGAATATGTAAAATATAATAATTGTTTAGAGATCCCGGAAGTAATTGTGTCGTACTTTTATATAATAAATAATAGACGATGATTGGGTTTGGGGAAAGAAAGATCACTTATCACTCGATTTCGGGTCCTCGTCTCTCAATTCTCAACTCTCAATTCTCAACTCTAAACCCACCACTTATCTCTCTCTCTCTAACCTATCTCTCTCTCTCTCTCTAACCCACACACACACACACACACACACCAGGTACTTATCTCTCTCTCTCTCATCATATGGTACTGTTGTTGTACTGTATTCGCATCATCGCGTACAATAACCTGAATTAATTTCCCCCAAAATTAAACAATGGAGTCATCGTCTCCTTCAATACTGAAAATCTTATCGGACGACATCCTCTTAATAATCGGATCTCTACTGAGCGGAGAGTCAGACCGGAAATCATTCCGCAGCACATGCAAGACATTTTACCGGGTCGACTCGGTCCAAAGAACACATATCCGGATACTCAGACCCGAGTTCATATCATCCCTCCTCTTTAAACTCCCACGCATCAACTCAATCGACCTCTCCGTATGTCCACGCATAGATGACGTAGCTGTTTCTTCCCTCTTCCTAATAATTGATAATCCAAACACAGCCGCCCAGATTTGGACACACAGGATAAAGCGGCTGAGTCTGAGTCGGTGCTCCGGGTTGAGATTCAACGGGCTATCAATGCTTATGAAGAACTGCGTGAATATAGAGAGTGTTGACGTGTCTTATTGTTCTGGGTTTGGAGATCTCGAGGCGGCGGCTCTTTCTTTGGCTGCTGGTATGAAGGAACTTATATTGGACAAGTGTATGAATATAAGCGATGTCGGATTGGCTAAAATAGCTGTCGGATGTCCGAACCTCGAGAAACTATCTCTCAGGTGGTGCTTCGATATCACAGATATTGGCCTTCAACTTCTATCCAGCAAATGTGCTCTTTTGAAACATCTCGACATTTCATACTTGAAGGTATTTCTTTCTTTCTTTCATTCATTCATTCATTCATTCACACCTCTACATATATTTATGTATATTAATTAATGTGTTGGTGTATTGGTGTTGGGTGTAATAATAAGTTAATTTGAGTTGATTAAGGTTTCTAGCGAGTCATTGCGTTGGATTGGTGGAATGAGGAGGTTGGAAATACTGCAAATGGTGGGATGTGGATCTGTGGATGATAATGGATTGCATTATATTGGAAAAGGATGCCCTTCGCTTAAGGTAATTAATTACTATCATTTTTCATTTACTTCGTAAAAGAGATTCATTCATACATTAATTCATCTATTCTTATATAATGCCATGAATTTCCATTTCAGTCTTTTATTTATTTGATCAACTTTGAGAAATCTCAGCAGGTTACTTGCACAATTTTATACATAAGTTATATATTCTTGCCTCCTTTTGCTTTAATTCGGATAGCCGTACGTGGTTGTTGTTATCCAATCCAAGTCAATTTTTTTTTATGGAGTTCTATTTTATTTGTTATTTTTCCATAGTGAAACAGATTTCTAGTTATACATTCCATACGCAAGGAATTATTTTTGTCCCCCAACTATATATGTGTATAAAGAAAGTGTTTGAATCTCGGAATTCAGCTCTTAGAATAGTTAGTTTCACTTATTAGTGTTTTGGCTCTCGATTTTAAGCGGCAAAATTCAACACCGGCGACTTTTAAGTATTCATGCACAATCGAACTTCAATTCTCTAGTATAATATTTTTTCAGAAATTTAATTCTCGGGAACAATAACTGCCACTTAGATTTGTTGGACGAAAAGAAATGAAGGTATAATAGAGATAAACTTTTGGGATATAAGTTTGTGTTTTTATATTAGATGGTGATTTTGATTTATTTATTCTTGTAACGAAAGGATAATTGATAGAGTGAGAATGAAGAGAGTAGGAGAATGAGACATTTCATTTTTTCAGGTTGTTTTGTGGAGACTGGCATATTTCTTTCTCAACAAACTACAGTAAAATCATATTTCATGTAATATGCATTTTTGTGATTGGCGAGTAATTACTATTAATTAATTAATTAATCATGTTAAGGAAATCATGATGAGTGATCATATTTGCAAATTCTTGTAGGTACTAGATATATCAAGGTGTGAGAGGTTGAGCTCGTCGGCATTAGTTTCAGTCATCAAAGGACATAATTACAACTTATTGCATATTTGCGCCAGCTATTGTTTTTCTGTAAGTAAAATTATATTAATATTTCAGTTGTAAATTATCTTTCATCACTTGTTTACAAGTAATTAAGTTGTGTATACTATTACGGGTTTTGCATTATCAGGAGCTTGACGGGAGTTTAGTGGAGCAGTTTAAGGATCTAACGAGTTTGAAAGTGCTGAGGATTGACGGGGCACGTGTTTCTGATGCTACCCTCAAAATAATTTCCCAATATTGCAATTTATTAACAGAAATAGGGCTTGGAAAATGCAGTGTGACAGACATGGGAATTATGGATCTCGTCTCTGGCTGTCGGAATTTGAAAACAATTAATTTAACATGTTGTAGCAAACTCACTGATTCATCAATATTAGCAATTTCGTACTCTTGTCGGGATCTTTTATGCCTTAAGTTAGAGTGCTGCAACTTACTCAGCGAGACGAGTCTCCGCTATCTTGCTTCACACTGCACCAAACTTGAGGAGATTGATCTTACCGATTGTTCTGGAATTAACGACACAGGTAAATCTTTTATTCAACATTTTTAATGTAATAGGCATTATTATTGTTATTAATAATTGAATTGCTTTTGCAGGCTTGAAATATCTATCGAATTGTTCGGAGCTTGTATCCTTGAAACTTGGACTGTGCACTAATATTTCAGACAAGGGATTGTCATATATCGCTTCGAATTGCTTTAAGATTCGGGAACTCGATTTATACAGGTAAAATTCCAGAATTAATCAAGGCGGCAACAAACAAATGCTCTTGCTTTTGTCATTCTAAGTTAATTTAATTTGCTGCAGGTGTAAAAAAATAGGTGATGATGGGTTAGCTGCTCTGTCACGTGGCTGCAAAAAACTACGGAGACTAATTTTATCCTACTGCGATAAAGTTAGTGACAGAGGGATGGAATATCTGAGCTGTCTGGATGAACTCTCGGATATGGAATTACGAAGTCTTCCGAAGATTAGTGGGGTTGGATTGAGAAAACTTGCGGCTGGATGCAGGAGATTATCTGAATTGGATCTCAAAAATTGTCAAAACGTTGACGATTCTGGATTTTGGGCCATGGCTTACTATTCAACAAATTTGCAGCAGGTAATTATTTAATTGACATATATAATGGTATGGATTGTTTTAATTGACATGATATATGGTAACTAATTTTTGATGGTGGCAGATGAATTTCGGCGGAACTGGAATATCGGATGTGGGACTATGCATGGTGATGGGGAACTTAACTCGTCTACAAGATGCAAAGTTAGTTAATCTTGATAATGTATCGGTAAATGGGTTCGAGCTAGCCCTTAGAGCATCATGTGCACGCCTCAAAAAGGTCAAGTTGCTCGCCTCCCTTAGGCCACTTCTTTCTTCTCAAATTATCCATACCTTACAAATTAACGGTTGCAGGGTTAGATGGGATTAGTAGATGTATGTATGTATGATCATTGATCACACGCGCACACGCACACACCCTTTTCTTCTTCCGTCTCGTTCACAATGATCTTTCTCTTATTGATTAATGTCTTAAGAGAACATGAATTGATGTCATTGATAATGATACTCTGTATTGTATGTCATTACTAATCACTATTTAAAACGAAGAACTTTTTCGCAACATTCTTGATCAAGTTTCTTCAGTGGAACATTAGAAACTAATTAACGTAAAACCTTCACATGATTTTGTTTTCTTTATTTAGAGACGTTGAATATCATTTAATGTGTGAATTTCGTTGTAGCACCTCGTTTACTTTGGTTTATATCCTATGCTATACAGAGTGAAATACACCAGGTAGACCATTAATTTAAACGCTAACACATACACATCCCCATTGGTGTGCGTAGATCAACGATAAAAAATCATCCGGTAGCCTTCACAGGTGCAAAATAGAAATAACCGTTTACTTACCCTTTATACCGAAAATAGTATAAGGGTTTTTATAAATGGTCCATTACAAATAAGCCCATCATGGAGGGATTTTTCGATCCTTTATCCGGTGACAGGAATATTACTGTAAACACAATAATATTCCTGACAAGCACGTCAATATTATTTTTTTGGCTTTTTTTTTTCCACAATAATATTACAATAGTAGACAGTAATATTATTACGTTGATGTCAACAAATGAAACAAAACAAAAAAAAAGCCAAAAAAGTTAAAAACTGATGTGGTTGACAATAATATTATTGTGTTTATAGTAGGGGTATGAACGAGCCGAGTTCGAGCCGAGTATGGTTGTTTGGCGAGCTCGAGCTTGCATCTATTTTGACGAGCTCGAGCTCTTCGAGTATTATTTTTTTAGTTCGAGCTCGAGCTTGAGCCTGAGCTATTTTGTTTATTTTTTTAATTTTTTATTATTATGTTTAGAATTTTTTTATTAAAAATTATAATAAAGAAAATTTGAAATAAAAAAATGACCTGCAATTTTTTTTAATTATTTATATTAAATTATTACTTATTTTATATTAATTATATTTAAAATAAAAATAAAAAATAAATTAAAATAAAATAAAAAAGCTCGTTGACTGAGCTCGGGCGACTCGTTAGAAAGCTTGAGCTCGAAAAATTCGGTTTCGAGTTCGAGCTTTTGTCGAGTCGGCTCACCGAGCTTAGGAGCCGACTCGTCTCATTTACACTCCTAGTTTACAGTAATTTTACTGTCAACCACAATAATATTACAATAGTAGACATTAATATTATTACATTGACCATCAACAATTAAAAAAAAAATATCGATGTGGTTTACAGTAATATTGTTGTGTATACAGTAATTTTACTGTCAACGACAATAATAATACTGTCACTTGTTCACGGCAGGCGGGAAAGAAAAAAAGCAGATTTTATCTTTCAAAAATAAAATTCAGAAAAAGTAAACGTCGGAAACGGGCGGCAGAAAAAAAAAAAAAAAAAAAAAGAAGTTTGATAGAGAAAAGTCAAAATTTGATTTTTTTGGTCAAAATTGATGAAATTGAAGTAAAATTGGGGTTATAACTAGGAATTGTGTTTCAAGGATTGGTGGTAATTTTGTCGTATAGATTAAATCTGCCTTTATTTATCTTATATATAAAAGGAAAATATTTTGAACTAAAACCTAAACCTAAACCCAAACCCAAACCTAAACATATGGGCAATTTAGTAATTTTTCCTATTTTTGCAGATTTTTTTTCTCTTTCGCTTTTCTTTTTTGAATCCACGTCCTTTTCTTTTTCTTTTTTCCTTTTTTTTTTCTTCCTTTCAAATTTGATTACAATTGCCGGAATAATAAACTTCCAAACCATCTGCTAGGCTCACTAGGCGCAAAACCTACTACACGATATACACCTAGTCACACACGTTCTTTTCATAACTCCCACATACGTTCGCTTATATATCAGGTTTTGGTTGCAACATCTATCCTATTCATTAAACCGAAACGTCCACCTTATTTTTGGCTGATGTTGTTTTTTTCCTTTCCATTTCGAGTTACCGTGAATTCAATTTCAATTTGCTATTTTTTTCTTTTGTTGCAGGTGTTTTTTTTAATGGAAACTAGTAATTCACCCGTGCGATGCACGGGATCAATTTTAGAAAAAAAAAATGGATAAAATAAAACGAACGAAAACTTTGAACAGTTGATATACATGTAAATAATACCAAAAAAATGATTTATTGAATCAAAATATACATTTGTTTGTGATTTACCTTCATATTCGCTGAAAATCTTCTGTGCACACAACATTGCTCGTAAGTTTAGTTATATCGCTGTTGAGTGTAGATTTTACACACAATACGTTTACTTTACGTGGATCTTTTGTTTAGATTTAATTATATTTGTGCTTTAATTGATTGATTTTGTGTTTTATAGGTAAAAAACGAGAATTAGGTGTCCATGAAGGAAAAAAGATCAAAAAGAAAGGAAAAAGTTGCAAATAAGGAAACAAATCAAATTGGAAGAAGGAATCTCGCCACAACTTTGACAGTGTCCACGATTTCGAGCATATCTCTCTCATACAAACTTCGAATTAGGTGATTTTGGCGGCATTGGAAAGCTAATTTCAAGGGCTACAATTCGTATTTACACAATATTTCAAAATTCGGACTCCAACATGGCGAAAATCGAAGAACAAGTCCTGATGGGGGAAAGTGGCGGAAATTGATTCCTATTAGGTTTCTACTACTTCCTTATCAAGAAAAGCCTATAAAAGCAACATGTCTCTACACCATAAGCACGAAATTTTACACCACAAAACACGAAGAACGAAGATCAACGAAGACTCAAGCATAGTTTTTCTTATTTCTTTTATTTTTATTTTGTTTATCATAAGAATTACGAGTAGCTAAGTTTTTAATCTAGGATTTTATTGGAACCCTATGTGGTAATTCGAACCTCTTTTTCGACTTTTATGCAAGTTTAATTCTTCGATTATTTCTTCTATTTTGATCGTATTTAGCGCATGAACGTAGCTAATTTATGTTGATATTTGTTATTGTTAGAATTGATTGACATATCGTTTTAATAATTAGAACATGGATAGAAGAGCCTTCGAGTAGTTTTCACCGGATGAGTGTGTTAATTGTATGTATTATCGTAGACATATAGATAATACCTTAGGTAGCCGTTTACGAGACTTGTTATTTAATGCTTTATTTATACTAGGTTTGCATAGACATATAGTGAATCTTTTATGAATAATAGACTTATAATACAGCGACAGCTGGTTATGAGTAATTTCGTGTCTTGGGTTAATAATCGGGAATCATAACTTGCATGATAGGAGATTAATTCGGTGAAGAATTATCGCATAGGGGGAAGATAAAATCCTAGATCTGTTTTATATTGATATTTTATCTTGTTTAATTGCTTTCTTAATTAGTTTAATTTATTTAGTTAATTAATTTGACAAACTTGCGTAGGCTGAATAAAAATCATAATTGTTAAAATTTGGTACTTAGGATTAAATAATTTGCGTATTCCCTGTGGGATCGACATCCGACTCTCACGAGTCTACTTTACTACTTGTTTGCGATACGTGCACTTGCGTGTGGGTATTTAGCACCCAACAAGTTTTTGGCGCCGTTGCCGGGGAATACGGCTAAATTATTTATTTATTCTAATATCAAATTTGAGCAATTTTTCTTACTTCAGCCATTTAATTTTAATTTTTATTTTTAATTTTGATTTTTTTGTTTTTGTTACATGTTTGGTTACAATGTTGGGGCACCTCAAATGGGATATGAATGGCTTCCATCTGACGAATACCTCCAAAACACCTATGATATGCCTCCGCTTTGTTCCGCATGTGGTGGAAATCATTATTCCGATCAATGTTGGGGATCACCAAAAGCGACAAATTTCGTCGAAATTACCAACGGAGATTATTGGAACACTTACACCAACACATACGAGCAAAGCTTTCAAGACCAAGATTTGAACGAGTTTCAACATAGAGAGCCACAATTTGATGATTTTCAAAATTATTATCCAATGCAGCAGCAGCAGACCACTGATGAACAAGTTGATTTGGTATCCCTCATTGCCGAATTCATGAAGTCCACTCAAGCATCATTTCGAAACATGGAGATACAACTGGAAGAGATGACGCTCAAATTAAAATCTGAATCTCTTGAAAATATTCCAGACGAAATCGGCAATGGTTACATCAAAGAAAATTCGGGTGAAGCTTGCGGTGAGAAAAATCTTCCATGTCCAGAAAATAGTGTCGGTATGAGAGAAATTGAAATTACGAAGACACTTGAGCATGATGAACCTGAGAAGGCAATCGAGCTAAACCACGAAGATGCCTCAGAACAAGAGAAGAAGGAGATGGATGTAATGATTGAAGATATTCTAGTTGTGGACCCTGTCGTTGATCTAAATGTAGATTTGAAGACATCAATAGAGGTTGATGAGAAGACGAATGTGTTTGAAGTGGAGGTTATACGCGGACGTGAGGTTTTTGTGTACCGATTTGAGGGAGCTGGTGATGAAGATCCCATATTAGTTTCGTACCGATTGATTACAACAAAAAAAGACTACAAGCTAAGGTGGACCATGACATATTGCAATACTATCCATGCCTTGGTTGTAATTGAAGTGATAGAGCTCATGGATGGATGCGCAATCTACAAGGCTTTGGATTGGACATAACAATTTCAAGAAGCAAAGTCCGGCTGAAGACATAAAATTTAGCGCTTCTCGGGAGGCAACCCGAGCATTTATCGTTTTTTTTTTCTCATATATTTTCGTATTTTTAGTTGCTTTTAATTTTCTTAGAATATATATAAGCTTGCAATCTAATAATTTAATCATGTTTGAATTTTTAGGTCGAAAAAAAAAAAGTTTGCTTGAAAGAGGAAGAGATGGAGAGGTGCAACACGTGGAGGAAGTTTCGACTAATCAAGGTGTATTCTATCCTTACACTTCGTTTTAATTACATTGAGGACAATGTAAATTTTAAGTTTGGGGGTGAAAAAAAAAAAACACTTTTTATGTGCTTTATATGTTTTAGATTGCATGCTTTAGGATTTTTTTTCTAGTCGTTTTCGTTTATTTATTTATTTTTTTTTAAAAAAAAAAATTTGCTTGAGTCGAACGCATCGATGAGTTATAATAATGAGAGATGATCAATGTTTGATGATGAGATTGCTTATTTTGTTGTGCTAAGGATTAGATGTTTGTTTAGCTTTCAATTCAACGGAACTTAGAAACGAATTATTGCTAGGAATTACACTTTGTGCATTGTTTTGGTTGAATGTTTTGTATTTTAAATTTGGAGTTAATTTGTGTTAGATCATGCTATGTTCGGTTTTAGACCTCACCTTAGGAAATTTATGATACGAAGTATTGAGTAGTGAGTGATTTGGGATATGATTTGGGCCTTCTTTGATCCGTTTGAGCCTTTCAAGCCGACCTTTTTATCGAAATTTTCCTTAAAACCTTGATTTGAGCCTCGGAGAAAAGGTGTTCTTTCTTTTAGCCAATGTGTATAAGGTAGAATTGATGGAGATTCTTGAAAAATTACCCCTTGGAGTTCGGTTGAAAATTTTTATAAGGTCCTTTTTTTTCCCCGAAAAAAAAAAAAAAAAAAAAAAGAGAAAAAAAGAAAAGAAGAAGAAAAATATATATGTGTCTATTTTTCTAAAAAAAAAAAGAAGAAAAAAAAAAGAGAAGAAGAAGAGACTAGAAGGGAGAAGTAAGGACTAGTTGTTGAATTGTTTTGAAAGCTCGATCCATTATCTTAAGAGGAAAAGTGGAGACTTTTGAACTCTTAAGAATCGAGTTTATTAAAGTCCTTAGAGGTGACTTCATTGTTTCAAACGCTTATATTTCAAATTTTGGCGTAATCACCTCAATTCAAGAAGAATAGCCACATATACCCATATTTCCTACCTCGAACCAAAAAGCCTAACAATTGAAAGCCAAAAAGCCCCAATGATCCCAATAGCTTAATGTTCGATATTAGTAGAGTAATATATTTTGGTGAGTATTTGGAGTCAAACATATACATGTAAGCATAACTTTTTTCTATCTTTAATTTACAAATATTGGATGCTTGAAACAATTGCATGATTTGTGGTTTTTGGCTATGGTAAGTGACTAAGTGCTTTTGAATTTTGAGCTTGCGAATGCCTATGAATTTTCATTATAATTACAAGTTATGAAAACGTGAGGTTGGTCATTAATCTATGTGATAAGATGCGGTAGTTGAGTTATTTGCTTACGATTAGAGATTGCTTGAGGACAAGCAAAAGTTCAAGTTTGGGGGTGTGTGAGTTATTTGCTTACGATTAGAGATTGCTTGAGGACAAGCAAAAGTTCAAGTTTGGGGGTGTGTTGAGTGTAGATTTTACACTCAATACGTTTACTTTACGTGGATCTTTTGTTTAGATTTAATTATATTTGTGCTTTAATTGATTGATTTTGTGTTTTATAGGTAAAAAACGAGAATTAGGTGTCCATGAAGGAAAAAAGATCAAAAAGAAAGGAAAAAGTTGCAAATAAGGAAACAAATCAAATTGGAAGAAGGAATCTCGCCACAGCTTTGACAGTGTCCACGATTTCGAGCATATCTCTCTCATACGAACTCCGAATTAGGTGATTTTGGCGGCATTGGAAAGCTAATTTCAAGGGCTACAATTCGTATTTACACAATATTCCAAAATTCGGACTCCAACATGGCGAAAATCGAAGAACAAGTCCTGATGGGGGAAAGTGGCGGAAATTGATTCCTATTAGGTTTCTACTACTTCCTTATCAAGAAAAGCCTATAAAAGCAACATGTCTCTACACCATAAGCACGAAATTTTACACCACAAAACACGAAGAACGAAGATCAACGAAGACTCAAGCATAGTTTTTCTTATTTCTTTTATTTTTATTTTGTTTATCATAAGAATTACGAGTAGCTAAGTTTTTAATCTAGGATTTTATTGGAACCCTATGTGGTAATTCGAACCTCTTTTTCGACTTTTATGCAAGTTTAATTCTTCGATTATTTCTTCTATTTTGATCGTATTTAGCGCATGAACGTAGCTAATTTATGTTGCTATTTGTTATTGTTAGAATTGATTGACAGATCGTTTTAATAATTAGAACAGGCATACCAGAGCCTTCGAGTAGTTTTCACCGGATGAGTGTGTTAATTGCATGTATTATCGTAGACATATAGATAATACCTTAGGTAGCCGTTTACGAGACTTGTTATTTAATGCTCACAACTATACTAGGTTTGCATAGACATATAGTG